>PVIR01032039.1:0-18979 GCA_004026965.1 Petromus typicus
GTTTTCTTCATGACTGAGTTCTGAGTGTATGTGTTTGGAATGCTGGGATCCCCTGCACTAAAATCTCAGTGATGTCCAGTATATTTCATTTGATTCTCCTGGTATCATTCCTTTAAATTTCCAGGATGCACATTCATTCCACTAGATTTTGAGGATGCAAAAGTGAGCATGTCACCATCACTACCCTCAGAGAAAACATAAAACAGTGATCATGCCTGTTTTTCTATACTTGTATTTGTATGGTAATCATGCACAAATGATTGCCTATTGCAGGAAGCAGGAACTCTGAAGACTTGGATATGAAATGAACTAATCATGCATATAAAGAGAACCTGATTCTTCTTCATATTTAAATTGCAAAGTGACTCCAAATAAAAAGTCCTATTTGTAAATTAAATGAAAATAAAACAATTATTCATCCTTGGGTAAGTATAAACAACAAGAAGAGGTTACATTTCAGGGTAATTTTCCACCTTTCATTTCTTCTTCAAGCCACAGCAACACTCCCAGCTTTGAGGTTTTTTTCTTTTTGTACCAAGGGTTGATCTCAGGACCATGTGCTTATGAAGTAGGGACCAGCTCCACTGAGTTAAATCGCTAATCTGATATGCTTAGCTTTGAAACTCTGTTTGGAGAGCAAGTCCCAGTCTTCTGTGTACACTGATGTAAACGTGGAGCAAACAGGGAGAAGAAGGATTTTTCTGGGGCTATTTCAAAGGTTAGTGAAGAATAAAAATAGTAGCACCATCTCCTGTGGATGTTTTCCAAGCTTAATTGAATCAAATATCATGGAGCATTGCTTGGAAATAAGCTACATCAGTAAGTGTGCTGAAAGACCTTTGAGGAGTCCTCCCTTAGTTCTCTGACTTTGGGTGGCCTCCGTCCAACCTGGCATACTTTGCAGTTCTGTCCTGCAGTAAAGGGTATGTTATCCTCTGCTCCTTTAGTACTCATTTCCCATCTTCTCTGATTCATATGACTCACTTTATGCTCTAGGAGAATGTGCATTATTGGCAACTCAGCTCAGAGACAAGGATTGGAAATAAGACATTTGCACAGATGAATTCCAGAGAAGAGTAAACAAAAAAATGGAAACACGGTTTATGTATATAAGGGGAATCAGGGTTCTAGGGAGAGCAGGGGAATGGGAAAAAAAATGAGGATCAAGATGCCTCCCTCTTGTACAGGCACAAATTCTCAATGATGAATGTGATCATAATGTATTCCTAAAATGTACCAATAAACTCAATAAACAGGACAAAGGAAATCTTGCTAAGAGGAGAAGTTAAACCATGAAGAAACTCAAGGACTTATTTTTGCTAATTTATGTTTTCCCCCCTCCACTTGGTTGCCACTCAAATCTAGAGTCTTACTATGAAAAATTAATAGCGTGTGTCCAGGGGAAGCATACATTTCAACCGAATGTTCTCTGTTGGGATGCCCATTAGCACTTAGGGAGATTTTGAATCTCTGTATGCATTTCACATTTGTTAAGATAAGAACTTGTTTCTGGATTGAAAGTATGACTGCCTCTCTGATTAGCTAAGTGACACATGGGTGTTGTCTAACCCCTTAATTCTTTGCTTTTCTCCATGTAAGAGAGGAATAATAATGACTGTAATTCAGGACTTTCTTGAATGTTCAGTGAGAGACAGCAGAGAAAAGGGAGGTACAGGTGGAAAGTCCTCTGTATTATGGTATATTTGTAACACAGCATTTATCATGCAGATCTGAACATCAGCACATACCCCAGACAGGGTCAGGATCTAGCAGATCTTCCCAGTAAGACCACAGGTATTTTAATCTTCGTAGAAATTCTATAAAATAAACATTTACATCAATTTGAAATAAGGAAATTACTGAGCAGGCCAAGTGAATTTCTGTCAAAAACACTGAATTACTGAAATAAGAACTAAATTTGTTTGAGCCCACATTCTCTGATTTATTCACAAATTACAATGCTTCTCAGTTGAGAAACAAAATTTAATCATGAAATGAGAGTAAAATATTATAGAGCTCCATTTTCTCTAATGGCTAAATCATTTTCAGAAAATATTCTGTAAGTAATGCATGTGTAAAACAAAAACAAAACAAAACACACATAATCTTACTGATGTTTAGTCTTGTTACTGTATTCAGTACGTGCCTGTAACCCTGCTTAACTACATCTGCATTAAAATGGCAACAAAAAGATTAAAAACATCACTGAACATGATATGTGGCACCAGAGAGGTGTTATCTTTCTCTTCTTCAACCACAAGTCTCCCGATACTGAATTAAATATCTATGGTGTCTGCAGACACAGGCACTAGTGAGACCTGAGGCAGACATTTTGTGTGTTCTTGGTAAGTCCATGCTGTCTCTCATGGACTACTGTGTCTCCGTCTTTCTCTTCCCTAGCCTTAGACTGGATGACTTTTTCTTTTTCACCTTAGATTTTCTAGGCATCATATTCTCCTGTTGTGTCCAGAGTGAGTTTTCTGTGTCCAGTGTTCTTGTTCCACATCTGAATGAGTGGTGCACATGAGTCAACTGTGGGTTAGGAGTTTAACCCTCATCTGTTAGGGGTGCAGAGTTACGAAGTAAATGGGGGCGGTCACACTTAGAAAGATTCCGAACTTTTCGCTTTTGGTAAATTCTGCCAACTCAAATATTTTATAGACATGCTGTGTAAACCTCAAATGTGACTTGCATTTATGTACCAGCCTAGACAGTGTGTTAAGTACTCTATTCTTTGAAATAATGACCACTGTCTTCAAGCATTACAAAATCCAGGCCTCAAGTACAATACCCCTGACCAGATCTGGTTTTCCACCGGAAGACTCATAGCTTTAGTCTGGAGGAGAATTATAAACAGGAGATGCCTGAAAAAGATTACATGGTCCTGTCTTAAAGCAATCTGTACTCAGCATTCTGGCGAGGTTTTACTGCAGGTGGTAAAATTTGGGGCAGCCTCACGTTTTCCATCTTGTATTGATCTGATCTACTAACTGCATTTACTTCCCAAGCTCTGTTTTTAAAAGTTTGGACAAAATACATGAAGAAGCCAATCCAGGACTTTATTTGCAGTTTTTATGCATAGTTTTTCAAAGTGTGCTGCTCTGTGGAATTCTGTCATGGGTAGATTTGATAACCACTGTCACAATCAGGAGATAGAAGTACAAT
Organism: Petromus typicus; assembly: GCA_004026965.1. Classification (NCBI taxonomy): domain Eukaryota; kingdom Metazoa; phylum Chordata; class Mammalia; order Rodentia; family Petromuridae; genus Petromus; species Petromus typicus. Next base: position 3,166 of record PVIR01032039.1, read on the forward strand.
GTTATCCAAAACACCTTCCCTTCAATCACGTGCCACTTAGGAGACATGACTTCAGGTGAATCCTTCCCCCAGCCTTGGCCCTAGCAACCACCAATCTGTGCTCTGTCACTGTGTATTCATCACTCCGAGGTTGTATTCAAGGAATCATACAATACGGAATGCTTTGATGTTGACATTTTTAGTCAACGCAATACCACTGAGCCCCATCTTTGCTCTGCTTAGATCAGTAGTTCATTTCGTTTTACAGCAGAGTCACCCTCTATGTTCAGATGTACTATTTTATTGTAATCCATTGTTTCACTGAAAGCCCCTTGAATTACCTGTATTTGTAACTGGCTACAAAACATAGCATTCATGAGTATTAATATGGAAGTCTTTTTAGGACATGTTTTTATTTCTTCAGAATAAATCAGCAGCTGTGTGATACTTAGGTACAATGCTTAAGGTAAGCTCAAATTTATTTTTTAATAAATTTCAAATTGTTTTGCAAAGTAGCTGATCATTTTATGTTTGCACCAGCAACATACAGTAGGATAACTTTTGCCACCTTTTCCCTGGCATCTGATAGTCTGAGGATCTGCTTTTAGTCATTTTCCTAGGTGTACCTCACTATCCTAAGTGGTGATAATTTCTTATTCTGTGGTGAATACTGATATTGAACATTCTTCTGTATGTTGGATTTTTTTTTTATCTTCTTTGGTAAGGTGTATTCCAGCCTAGACATTTACTAATAGATGAATAAGTAAAGACACTGTGGTATTTATACACAATGGAGTACTGCTCTGTCATAAACAAGATAAACTTGAGTCCTTTGTAGGAAAATGGATGCACCTTGATTCTATAACAATAAATGAAGTAAATCAGACACACTAGCTTAAATATCACAAAGTTTTTCTTATGTGAGAAATCCAGTGTATAAACAAAGTGAAAAATTAAGAATATACACAGGAAATTGTGATATAGAGAAGGGCACTGAAAGATTGAGGGAGAGAAAAGGGAGGGGAGGGAAAAGAAGTGAATACAAAAGGAGGAGATTGTCAGGTGCTGCACTGAGTCCCTACCAGGAATGTGATCACCACATACTGCGCACCAACATGCACTGCTGCCTTCACATAGCACAGAGGAATCCTACCCGAGGGCTGCAGGGAGGGAGGGAGGGAGGCTTAGCAAGGAATCGAGAACTTTCCTGTGCATGTACCAGCTCCTTGTGATGAGTGTAGCTATAATTAGATTTTATACACACACACACACACACACACACACACACACATATACACACACACATACACACACATGCACACACACATATATATAATATATATCATATATATAATATATATCATATATATATAATATATCAGAATGTGTGTAAGTTCTTTCTGAAAAGTCCCAAGAATACTCAATAAGGAGAGCTTTTAAAAGACAGTATTGAGAAAACTGCCTATGTACATGCCAAAAAAATCCAGAATCTTCTAGGATCCTTACATTATATAGAATAATGAACTCAAGAGTAATCAAAATTTAAAGTATAACAGCTGACTTCACATAATACTTTTAGAAAAAAATATCACCACTCTATGACCTTCATTTGGGCACAATTTTGGACTTGTGTTCTGGTTGAGATTTAAAATATTCCCCAGATGTGTCCTGTATTCAGATGGGGGCCTCTGGAAGGCGGTCTCACAGGTACTTCCTCATCGGGGTGCGAGGTGAGAGGTGGGACCTGGTAGGAGAGATGGTCCCGGGGCTCTGACCAGAGGGACACGCTGCGCTCCTGCACCGGCTCTTCCCTCTGTGACTGTTGGCTGAGTCTCAGGAGCTGAGCCGTTTCCCTTTAGCCGGCCCTTCTTCCATACCATTTGCACCTCAGAGTAAGCCAACCGCAGACCAAACGCTGGGAGACCATGAGCCAAAATGAGTCTCTCCTCCTCTAAGTTTGGAGGTTGGGTATTTCATTTCAAGGTTGGAAGAATGACTGATAAAACATGATACCAAGAAAATAGGCAAAAAATTTTAAAATAGGTAAAGTGAGATCGCATCAAACTAAAAATAGCTGTAGAACAAAAAATGAAAACACATAGACATAAAGAAAATATTAGCAAATCATATTATGTAATGCTGATTAAAATATTCAGAATAAATAAGATACTCCTACACTAGCAAAAATGCACACAAAACATTTTTAAACTTTGTTAATGTGTATATGAAAATGTTCTCCACTTCACTAACATGAGGGAGATGTTAATTAAGTCTACCACGAGATGTCACCTCATACTTCAGATTGCTCTTAGCAAAACGCCCAAAACTTACTTGTGTTGGAGAGCATGTGGACACAAGGGCAGCCATGGGCATCGTCTACAGGAAGGTAACTGTGTGGTGTTATGGAAAGGAATGCAGAAGGTCCTCGAAAAATAACTGAAACAAAACTATCTCTTTATGGAGCAATTCCATATGCAGGTTTATTGAGAAGAAAATCATCTTAGTGAAGCATTACTCCATGGCAAGATGGGGAAGAAAACTCACATCCATCTAAAGATGAGAAGGTAAATAAACCTTTGCCTGCGTGTGCACTGGAATATGATTTGGCCGTGAACAAGAGGCTCCCTTGCCTTTGTGAGAACAAAGATGAGCAGGGTAACTATATCATGAAAAGTACGCCAGACACTTAAAAGCAAGTGCTACATATTCTCACACACATGTATAATCTAAAGAAATTACACGCACAGTAGCAGAATAGAAGAATGGTGGGTGGCCAGAGATTAAAAGATAAGGGAAATGGGGAGATACTCGTAAAAAACACAAAAATGCAATTATAAATGAACTCTTGGACCTTAGGTCCAGCATGGTGACTGTAGTTGGCAGTATTACCTCATATCCTTAGAATTCATTGAGACAGTAGATACTAAGTATAAAGACATGCTAATTTGATTATGGGAATTATCCACAATGTGTATACATCTCTGAACATCACATTATACACCTTGAAGATATCTAGTTTGTATTTGTCAATTATACCTTAGTCAAAATGATCAAAGGAGAAATTTATACTCATTAATTTTACTGCTTTTCATTTTACTTCTAAATATATTTTTTACGAATTTCAAGTAACAATGACCTTTTTAAAAATTCAGATCTTTATTGGTACATTATAAATACACACCGTCATCACATTCAACATTGAGAGTCTGTACCAGAATATGACACAACTTGATTCTCATTTTTTCCTCTTTCCCCCCACCCTGAAAACCTCCCCATACATCAGCTTTGTTTCTTTTTCTTTATTACTGTCACATTCTTTTTCCCCTCGTTATTTACCCCTACACCTTCTTTCCTTTTAAATATTTTCTATTTCACAGTATGAACTACACATACTACAACTCATTTACAACTTCATTTTCTTACACCAGAGAAAGGACTTTCTTGATGCCTGTTTGCCTTGAAGTTCATGATTTAAATATTCATATTATTCTCAATTTTTCATAAACTTTCCTGTCTGCTTTTATCTTTGTCTTCTGCACTATTTTACTTCCTCCTAATGTGCATGCATTTTATGAGGAGTGTGTTACGATGACGTCTCTGAGTGAAAGAGAAAAACCCTCCGCTGCGGGTTGGAACAAGGCCAGGCGCGCAGCCTCGCGGGAGCTGAGCTGCTCTGGGGAGCTCCTTCCCCCTGGAGAGCGCAGAGCAGGGGCTCCTTCGGGCTGTTCCCACAGGAGACAGTGGACGCCTACATGCCGCCCTCAGGAGCAGCGCTGCAGGCGCCGTGCCAGGCCCCTGAGGAGCCCCGAGGAGCCCGCGGGCCGGACCAGTGCTCTGCCTGGCAGCTCAGGGAAAGCTTCTCCGGAAATCATCAGAGAGCGCTCTTCTCTGCGCCAGCGCTTGGCATGTTCCACTTAACCAGTGTTCAAAAACATACCAACTTGGACTTTTGTCCTAAAATAAACAGAATTGGCCAGTTCACATTGTTAGATGATATTTTGCCTGAAAATCCATATTCTAATGCATATTTTCTGGGTTTGGGAGATTTTGTAACTATTACTCTGTCCTCTTTTTCACTTGTTCTAATTGTTACTATAGTGTAAATGATCCGCTTTAAATACAGCTAGTTATGAAATTCAGAATTTTAAATGACATAATTTAACCTATTTTTCTGAGCATTGTCAGAGGGCTGTATATTTTTTTAACCATAAGAAGGACTTACTGAAATTTTACTTAAGCATAGCTAGCTTAGGTGCTTTATTTTTATCAGAGAAATTAATCACTGCAGTATCTCTACAACGTCAGTGCTGGAATACTCAGGATACAGTTTCCATGTAGCCATCATAGCTTCTTTTTATTAGTACCTTGTGATACCTTTTCCTAGTATTTAATGTGTGAACTTTCCACTTGCATAACCTGTGTCCACAGTAGGCAATATATAGTTTTATTTCTTTAAATATTTGTGGCCAACATTGATCTTTGATCAGAACATTGGTTCTATGCCTGTGGAAGGCGGTCTTTTTATCACCGGGCTTCCCTTCATCATCTAGTGGTCTCTTCTGTTTCCATCAGTTATTTCAGGATCACTTCGCCATCTTTCCTTCGAAACAATAAACTATTTACTTGCCATGCTATTTTTAAAAATTTTTTTAATCTTTATTGGTACATTACATATACACATCTTGACTGCACTCCATAATGGGGATTTGTACCAGTATAAGACACAACTTAATTCTCATTTTTTCCCATAGTCCTACCCACCCTACTGCCCCCATATACATAAAATTTGTTTCCTTACTTTTTTGTTATAATCTCATTATTTTCCCCTTCTTCCTGTTTTACATTGAGCATTTTCTATTTCACAATATATAACATACAATTCTAGGACTCATTTACATCTTTATTTTCTCATACCAGAGAAAAGATGCGATATGTACCTATCTGTGCCCTATTTATTTCACTTATGAGGATATCCTCAAGGTATGTCCATTATTTGCCATGCTATTTTTAACCTACTTTGTTAGTTATATATTATCTATTCCTTTATTGCTGATTGAAGAACACATTTCTATGTTTTATTCCAATCTAATGTAACTATTTGCTTTTACTGTTTACAATAAAGTTGGACTCTCTCAAGAATCAAACCCTGCTTACTACTTTTTTATATTTTGCAGTCTACCCTGGATTTCTAACCCACAGTGGTAACTAGTACCTGTAGCTGTTTTAGAATCCGATGTGCCTCTCAGGTATTTCTCTGCACCTCCCGTCTAGGTATTTCACTTCTGCTATATTCCTTGTAAGACAGGCCACCTGGGAATAAATTATCTTCTCTGTTTTCTGCTGTTGCTTTTATTATGTAGAGAATTTGGAAGAATCTCCTACTGGCTTTAGTGCAATAGATTGGCGGTTATTTGTACAGCCTATTCTTCCATTTATTTTCTCTCTGCTGTACTTTTTGCTAAGAAACTAGCTGCCATTTCATCTGTACATCTTGACTTAATGTAAACTTTTTTCTCCTTGCTCTTCTTAGTCATGCGGTTATTTTACAATATCAGCATTTTAGTCCTCAAATGCACTCAGGAAATATTACGACTTTGGTATTATCTACATTTTCCCCATCATTTGGGTGAGATAATATTTCTTATAACTTTCTGCATTCTAAGCAGACACAAAGTCTCAGTAAAACAGATTATTAAATCATCTTAAGTTAATAAAAAATTGCAAAGGACAGTAGAAACCTTTCTGAATCAGTGGTGATCACAGCACACCAAGCTGAAGCATTTTTTTGGGAGAAATATATACATTTAAATATTTTCATTAGAAAATAGGTGATCATACTATGTGTGAATTGATAAAAACAGGGATTTTTAGAAAAAAAGAAATCATTTTTAGAAGTATGTCTAAGCTGGCCATGAAGGATCATGAGTTTGAGCCCAGTTTGAGCAATTCTGTGAATTAGCAAGAGCTTGCCTGAAAGAAATAAGAGGTAAAAAAAGGAATATAGCTCAGTGGGGAAGGCTCTGGGTGTGGTACTGCTAGTAATAACAATAATTAAACAAATGCATCTAGTATATCAGATACAGAATGGGCAAAGCTACACCAGATCAAATCCTAGCTTATAACTGAATGGATATCAATTTGAATTAGGCAAAAATTTACAAACTTCTTTGAACCTTACAACACCTTCCACTGCTGACTCTATCGCAGGTACTTCAATCTTCTGTATCTCACTGTCCACAAATGCTTCCTCCTTGTCCATCACCAGATAGATGATGACATCAGTTCAAACATCACATGTCTACCACTGAGAAGTTCATCTCGCCCACTAGCCTGGCATGCGTAGTACTTCCTTCCAATGTACCCACTGTTCTACCAAAGCTCCAACTCCATTGCCCAGGCTGACCAGGCCTCCAAAGGCATCCATCTGTTCTTTCTGGCACACATGCTGGCAGGTGTCTTCGACTTCCTGTACACCTGGACCTCAGTGCTGCACAGCATCTGCCCCGTGACTGTCCAGTGGCTTGGATGATTGATCATCTCTTATCGGGTCTCTTGCTGCTCTTTCACTCCTTGGATATTATTGTCCATGAGCAGCCAGTGACTACATTGAAATTTGTTCAGTCAGGTGTTATGGCTGGGCAGTAGAATGGACCCTAAAAGTCTCATGTAACATGACCCCCAAGAGTGTGGTTTTGTCCTTGGCTCCTCCCTTTGCCCTTCCGCTGCCTGGTGCCTGTGGGTGAGCTGCTTCTCCTCCCCAACTCCTTTCCATGCTGCCATTTCTATCATAGAGCGGCCAGCCATGGACTGAAAACTCTGAAATCGTGAGCCGAAATGAATGTCTTTTCTGTAAATTGCTGATCCGGGTACTTTGCCCCAGCAATAAAAACTGACTGAGGGCCAGGGAGTTAGCTCAGTGATTCCGGCGCCTGTCTTGCAAGCGCAAGGGCCTGGGTTCGATTCCCCGGTAACCACATAACAATACTGGGTGTGGAGACCCACACACAGCAGCAACCAGTACCACATACCACAGTGCCGGGCGTGGTGGCTCACGTCTGTAATCCCAGCACTCAGGAGGCAGAGGCAGGAGGATTGTAATGTGAGTTTGAGGCTGAGCTCAGGGCCAGCCTGAACCACAAAGCGAGACCCTGTCTCAAAAAAACCTAAAAAAAAAAAAAAACAAAAACTGACTGACATATCAGATCCTGTAAAAGTCTCCTGTGACTCCTCATTTCATAGAGAGTACTCCTCAAAAGCATGTATTTTAATGCACACGGGAGCACCCACGGTTGGTTCCCACCTACATCATCAACCTCATTGTCTATTGCAGACTCTGCCCAACTTTACCCCGGTAACAGATGCCCTCCCTGGGTCCTGGGCAAACCATGCCATCCTTCCCAGTGAGTGTGCACACCTCCTCCTGGCTCCCGTTGGTGCCCAGCACACTTCCTCAAGGCTGTCAGATCCTGTTAGTGCCACTCTGCTATCGAGAGTTTTTCTACCTCATCCAAAACAGCAGGGCTGTGCTTGCACTTTTCTGACACAAGCCTCAATTTAGATCACATCTTAAACTCAGAACCTCTTGATATTTTATGTTGTGTATTTTGCCTTTTTGAGGCATTTTCCAAAGACTGTGAACTGCTCACGGGCAAGAAATAAAAGTTGTTTTGTTCAGAGGTCTGCTTCTCCCATGGAACACTGAAGGGAACAAAGTTGGAATTCAGTGAGTTAAACTGACTGATCTACTGGATAAATTAATTCTTTATTCCCTTTTGGTGCAACCAGGCCAGAGAGTTAGCATATACACTGCTTAGACTACGAATTATGACACAGCCTGAGCTCACATACCAGGTGTGTGCGAGCCCATCTTTAATTATGAATCAAGAAAATCCCCACATGCTGGCAAGACCTCCCTGTTCTCCCATCACCATGTGCCCAGTGAGAAAGGGATGGGATGGACAGGAGGCAGAGCTGAGGTCGCGGAAGGTAGATGTTTAAGTGTTTCATTTTCTCCTCCATGAGAACCATTTTTAATTCTGTCCAGGTGACCAGTCATAACTGTACTGTCAACAATAAGTGCACAGAGCATGCAGCCTGTGGGAAACATGAGAAATGACTTGGAATCATCAGACCACTGCTGAGCCTGGTAAGGTCTAGAAAGTCACGGTGTTAAGTGCAGAAGCTCCTGTGTTACCTGCTGCTGGTGCCGCAGCCCAACCCTGCAGGACAGACAGATGCCTGAGTTGTCACCTGGTAGAGATAGGGAGGAGTTAAGATGCGCCTCCCATTTCTACAAGCGTTGCTTCCTTCTCCTCCATGCCTCTGAGTACCAGGCACACTGCAAGACCCTGTGCTCCATTTGCCTCTATTATCATTGCTATTACCATTATTATGGTTAATTCTATAGCTTGAGTCAATTCAATAAGCTCAGAACTTAGACTTGGAAAACCCAAACTTGAAACTTGTCCCACATTTTTTCCTTTCTAATATCTTGTTAAAATTTTTATTAGAGATAAGGGAGTTAATGTCTGCACATGCTCTTAAAGTCTTAGTAATTATTGGAGAGAGTGGAGCATGAATTAGCAAACATGTTATAGAATCAGGGGAGAGATACTTCTTGGAAGGTATGCCCTCAACTGCAAGAATATCTGTGAATTAGGCCTGAAAAGAGACAGAGGAGAGATTTCTACAAAGGGGAAAAAGGTAGTACAAAATTCACAGAAGTGAGAAACAGCAGAAAGAATTCTGGAAGATGTCTGTCTGTCTGTCGGTCCATCTGTCTGTCTGTCTGTCTGCCTGCCTATCTATCTATCTATCTATCTATCTGTCCACAGAAGCATTTGGATTCTGGGGGCTGAGGAAGCACTTAATAGTTGATCCCTTCCTTTAAAGTACAGGTTGTCCAAGAGCTCAGGTGTTTCTGGGCCAGAGAGGAGAGTGTTCTAGCCCTCACTTGTTTCTCCCAGCAAGTGTTAGCACATCGTCATACAACTCAGCAGGAGTTTCCTGTGTTCTAAGTTGACCAGGAAGTTCCTTATATAGACAATGATTTTCCAGTTCATTTTTGGAGCACCAACATGTCTATTGGAAAATTTCCATTAGCACAATTAAATCCAGACTTTCCTGTCACAGCTCAAGAGTGTGTGAAACTGCTACAGTGCCTTGACTTACTCCCTGGTGACTTGAACTATGGAAAGGAGAGGTAAGAAGAATACAAATGTCACACCGGTCCATCAACAATCATATGAGATCACATAGCACAATACATATAGGATTCTTCAATAGCATCCGATTTCAAAGTGGTAATGAAAACTTTTTAATGAATTAATATAGGGAAAACCCTTTATGAAGCATTAAATATATACATACTTTAATTTTTAGCATTTTTTTTTGAGACACGATCTTGCTTCCATAGTTCAGGCTGGCCTTGAGCTCAGCCTTGAACTCACAGCAATTCTCCTGCCTCTGCCTCCCAAGCGCTGGGATTACAGGCATAAGATACCATGCATAGCACAGTGGTATGTGGTTCTGATTGCTGCTGGACATGAGTCTCCACACTTGGCATTGTTTTATGTGGTTGCTGGGGATCAAACCTGGGCCCTTGCAGTTGTAAGACAGGTGCCAGAACCACTGAGCTAATTTCCTATCCAATTTTTAACATTTTTATCAATCTTGAATATGCTAGTAGGGAAAGTAGAGCAGAAAACTCCCTCAGGAAAGATGTGGGCAAGTAAAGTGGGCAGACAGTGAATGAGTAAATGAAGATACAGAAGCAACTTTCAAGTTTAATCAGTAAGTGCCTTTTAAAAGTATTTAAATCTTCCTAACAGAAAATTTCAAATACAAAATCTAGACTCTTTTGCTAGATGTAAATTGCCTCGGTTGTGAGCTGTAATTAGCGGTTCATTCCTATAGAATAAATGATAAAAGAATACAAAATAGAAATTGCTTGTTGAGGAAATCGAGCAGATGCCACCTACACTAGGGGTCAAAGTCACCACAACCACTGAAAATCCAGTTGTCTCCAACCTTCAGTCTACCACGAGACAAGAGCATGTCTCTGTGTGATCTTTTGCTCCAATGCAACAGCCCCCATCTGATTATGGGGAATCTCAATAAACACACATTTGAGCAGTAAATCTGACAAGAGTTGGGAGAAAGAGGAGAAATGTTAGCCATCAGTCTAGGTCATCCTTTTCCGGAGGTAGCAGGTGATTGGCTGGGTTTGCTGTTGCTATAGATAAAGCAGGTTTGAGATTGGGTTTGGAAACTCCACAGTTGAAGCAGGCATTTTCCATGGTGCTGGTTTAAGCTTCTATGTGCATTTGGTCTTGTTCTTGCTTGTAAGATGAGGGCAGGACCTGCCTATTGCTGATGAGGATGCCCACTTACCTTGCCAGGACTAGGTGTCCCGGGCAACAGGCATCACACTGGGTGTATGCTGTGATGCTACTTCCAGCCATAACGGTCGTAGGATTGGTTATATTGACAAAAACCATTAAATTTTCCAATCAACTTTAAAGGAAAATAAATCAGCCACTTTTTAGTACTTAACAGGCTCCTAACAAAGAGAAGTGTTAATTCATTTAATTTTATTTTATTTCAGTTTTGCATTTGCTGTCATGAAATTGTAGTTTGATTGTTTTTTCATACATGCATTAATTTTCTTCCCAGTGTTATGCTTCTTCTCCCTTTCTGGAATTTTTATTTCTTTGTAATTTTTAATTTTATTTTTGATATACACATTTCCTGTTAAAGTTTCTTTCATAAGGTAATAAGTCAGGGTACAAATAAGTTCAGTGGAGTTTTCAGGAATTCATTTAATCATGAGCTCATTTAAATAGTCTTGATCCACAGCCATTATGATAAGTCACTTACAATCTACAACTTAATATGAAATAATTATGAATTATCTCAAAGAACATAAAAAAATCTTAATGGTGCCATCCTAATTCCCATTAAAAGGATCACATCCTAAACCACATTACTTATTTTTTCTCAAGGAAAAGTAGTAGTTCCAACTATGTCAGAGAACTTTAATGACTTAACTATTAACTTTTTACACCAGCCAGAAAAAAATATGTTGTACTTAAATAATTAAGCAAAAACACATTAATCAGATTTAATTATGTTTTCACTCACTGGATGTATGATTAGACAATTGCATGGCTGTTTCTGATTTGGAAAGGAGCAGAATTAGTTGAGAAAATGTATCTCTTCCATATGCAAAATTAATGTGCACTTTGTAGTGGAAACGTCTCACATTATGAGATTTCTCGTGGAGACAGAGTCATGGCATTTAGTAGACAAGGAGTCAAGGGTTGTGCTATGTGACACGGGGGGTTGGGGGGATTCTATTTCATGCAATGTTCCCAACAGCTCTATCACATCAGTGCTATTATTTTTACCTCATCTGTAAGAAAACAATTACTCTTCTTAGACTAATAACACTTTTCAGAAGCTTTTATGCAATGAGGAAGATGGATGCTATATGAAAGTGAGTTACCTATGAACTAAAAATATCTACTCCTTGTTCTTTATCCCTACTGATTTTTCCCTAAAAGAGATTTGTTCAATCATTAACTTCTGGTCTGTGGCCTGGACATTCAAAGTAGTTGTCTCAGTTTAGATCTCTACTCCCTCCTTCATGGGAGGTGACAGGGCCAAGGACACCTTTTCATCACATGTGACTCTAATTTCACCCCCTGTCAACCTCGATCTCTGCAGTTGACATTGAACGTGCTGGTCCTAGCAGCCCATTCCCTGTGCCTCGCTCCTTCCCCTGTCCTAGGGAGAAGTTCTGCTGTGCATATCATCGAAGAGTTGTTTATGTATAGTAGTTTCATCTGCATCTGAAATATCTTTTCACAAGTATACATATTGGGAAAGGATGCTTGGCTTTCTAGATCCAAGTTCACTGCTAATGCAAAATTGCCCACCGAGATTCCCCCAGAGGTGCCCCTGTCTTCCTCCACACCAGGCCACTGTAGCTGCTCTTTGGCTTTTCTAAAAATGTAACATGAAAATTAGTCAGATGTTTTTATTTTATTTTTTCATCTCCCCATTATCAGAACAAGAGACCTATTTTATTCATTTCTACAGAACCCACACCTGGCACCGACTAGCTTGGAGTCCAACTCAGTGAGCTCCTCTGGACAGTGGTGGAGGGAGGATATCAAGGAGAAGAGGGTCAGGAAAGCCAGGAGATTGACCTGGCTTCCACGTGGGAACACAGAGAGCAAAGGGCAGAAATGAGGATGGAAGCCCAGGGCGACGAGGGTGTGGTTTTGTCCAGGAGCCTCCTTCCGGCCACACAGATAAGCTCCAGCATCTACTTCAGTGCTCTAAGTTCAGACTCCACCAGTGGGAGGGCCCAGCTGCCTGACCTCCAAGTCTGAGGCATTTTCTTCATTAACATTAAATGTCCTCACTAATGCAGCTGGCCAAGAGCTCTCCTTCCTCATTACAAGGATCACATCCTAAATATACAGCTGGACTTTAATTCTTACACTTGATCAGCTTCTCCAGGAGCCCAAATTAAAGGCCCTGCCTGAGCTGCAGAGGAAGATGAGCCTGCCTTGGCATGCCAACCCCTAGAGCCATGGGACTCAGAGTGGAGGTGTGGGCTCAGAGCTCAAGCTCATGAGCACAGTGAGACGAGATCCGTAAGACCTGAGTAGCCCAGGTCGAAGTCAACGGCCGACAGTGACACTTTATGAGACCAAAGTGAAATCACTGGTGATATTTCCCACTGCATAAAACAAACTGCTCCAAAGACCCCCACCAGGCCCAGCAGCGGCATTACGGGTTTGGTTAATAGGCACCTGCAGAACTTTTTAATAACATTGCTACCATCAGCACTAGGAAATGGTTTCTGATTAATTCCAAAGCAAGATTATTAGCTCGGAAATTTCTCTATGAGCATTTCTGCAGCCATCAACCAGCTCCCTGAATTCTGCTCACTCTGTTCTTACAGGTGAGACTTAACGATGACCGGGTGCTTCCACAAGATGTTAGAAAATGTCTAGATTATGGCCTCTAAGAAATACTCAAAGAATATTTGTTGACAAATATTGTCTTCTATCACTTCTGAGGACTGTGGCAGTTGGGGTGCAGTATCAACTCAACTGGCTTTGGGATCTTCACCAGGGATTGGTGCAGCATACTTGTAGGGGTAGCTGGCTTGGTCCATGTCTAGTCTCATACTCCTGTTACTATAGCACTCCTTGCCTGTCTTACATCCTGGCTGGCCATCAACTAAGCAGATTTTCTCCACCATCCTCATCTGCCATGATGTCTCTGCCTTGGTACCACATTACTATGGACTGAATCCCTGACACCATGAGCCAAATCGACCTCTCCGTTACAATGTGGGGACCAAGTATGGGGTCCAGCAGTGGGAAAGTGAACATGAGACTACGTGGCAGTACTTACTATGAATCTCTTGGTTGGTGGTCTACTTCTTGTCAGAAATTATGGGTTTTGATACATGTATTCCCTTCAGTGTTATGACAAACTCCTATTCTCTGTGTGTACTCTCTTTTGTTCTGAATAGGTAAACATAGACTCTCATTCAATCAGTTAAAAAATCCCTCATTCTTCACAGAAGACTTGCCAGGTGCAGATCAGCGATGTTTGTCTCTTACTCAGAAAGAGGGACTGAGAAAATGTTTATCCAAGGAGAGGAAACTGAATCTGTAGGAGTTCATTTCACATCTCAGAATGATAGCCAAGTCTTCATATTTTTCTTATAATTCAAATTTTTCTTATATGCCAATAAAAAGTTATTTTTTATAAATATTTTTGAATAATTGTCAGAGTTAACATCATTAAATATATAGTAAAGGAGTAAACCAAGACCTCACACTTAAGGAGTATAAAATCTATAGTTCATTACAGAAAATAATTTGAAATATAATATTAGGATTAAGGGAGCTAGTAATCCTGGAATATAGATAATGATGATAACCAGAACTATTTTCATTTGATTGGTCAGACAGGGCCTCTAAGGTAAGTGCTATTTTAGTAAATCTCATGCTTAGTCACTGTATAAGCCTATAGTTTTGCTAAACAGTAAAGATACACAGAAGAGAAATAATTAAGGTCTGAAAGGTTTGCATGGTTAGTGAGGCCAAAAACACAAATTTACAGACACATTACCAATAGAAGCTAATGACTAACACAAGAGTTTGGAATAACATTTTCAGGTAAAGTAGAAAGGGACATTTCTATGATCTTCACCTGTGTGACCCAAGGCAAGTTCACTAACCTCACAGAGTGCTGCTTCATCACCAAATGTTTGTCATTTTCCCCTTTCTAGTCATTCAATGGTTGCAAACAAAAGCAAGATGTTTTCAGATAGTAAAAGCATTAAGGTTTTCCTTTCATGCCTCCTTTATAAAGAAATAATGAAGTATTCTCCAGGATAACTGTAGAGAGCCAGGGAAACACAATGCCATTTTCATCTTAGGTGTCACTGTACTTGGTCATCTTCCCATGGATAAGATAAAATAAAATGCTCCACATGCGCAACCTAAAAGAAGGTTTTATTTTGAAATCAGTTTCAGAGGTTCCATCTGCGGTCCGTGCACTCCAAGGAAGATGCTCCAAGCCAGCAGGGTGTGGCAAAGGAAAACTGCTCACCTCATGCCAGCCAGAAAACAGAGCAAGGAAGGAAGAGCCACAGAGGAGGGTTCAGGGACCAGACCCAGGCCCCAAAGTCACGCCTTACCCGCAAGTGCCCAAAGTGTGTTTTACCACTTTCTAGGTATCTCCCAAGCCAATCAAAGTGAAAATAAAGACTAACCATATGCCTATTTGGAAGGAAAGCTTGAAGTGCTCAGTACTTAACAAAACATTATCTCTAAGAGAAACATGAGTCAGTGAAAAACTAAATTAAAGTGATATGTAAACATTACTTCCAAAATGTAAAACAGTATACAAATGCATGTCTATGTCTGTCTAGATCTCTATCAGAATGCACTTATATGTACCTCTATCTACATCATTTATAGCTGCATTCTAATAAACTGAATTCTTGAATCTAAATATGCATGTTTTTAGTTTACTAAAAAATTCTTCCTTCTCTATACTTTCACAAGGTACAGTTTTTGTGCTACCCAGAACTAATGGAAGTGACAGTTTGTGGATTGCAGGCATATTATACATGTGGATTTTATTATTCATGGGACGAAACCAATTAAACCAAGAAAGAAGTGGAGTAGAGAATTCTTTATCAGCATTAAGATCTGAGGGGAGGGTCTTAGGTTGGGTAACTAGCTGCACAAAATACAACATTGCATGAAAATGAATTTATTAACCATAGCCAATACTTTGGGCAAATTCTAAGGGTCACTAGAGTTGAAAAATGAAGGATTTAACTTGCTACCCTAGCTTAGGAGGTCAGAAATCACGCAACTGAAATCGTTAACCTCAGAACCTGAGTGAAATATTTCAGGGCAGTGTTCTCAGAGTCAGTGAACTACCTGCTAAGGACTCACTTGCAGGGACTGTTAAAATGTGGGCAATTAAACTCACAGTGACAGCGTTTGCGACATCAGCACCTGGGCATCTGCCTCATGTTCACTCCTGACTCTCAGGTATGCAGAGGATCAGGAACAATTCTAGACTTTCTGCCCATTAAAATGTATGATTATATCCATTTGTTTTGCTTTTCTCTTATGGCTTTTGAAATCACAATAATCATAATTGAGCTATAATCACCTGCACTTCTGAATCTCTTTCATGTCTGCTCCTGTCTCCATCTTTCATCAAATAACTTGTTTCTGTGAAGTTGACCCATCCAGTAGCTCACAGGCTCCAGGACACAGGAAGT
>PVIR01032040.1:0-18966 GCA_004026965.1 Petromus typicus
TTGGTTCTTCCTACCCAGGAGCAAGGTATGTCTTTCCATTTTTTGATATCATCTTCTATCTCCTTTTTCAGAGTGCTATAGTTTTCAGAGTAGAGGTCTTTCACCTCCTTTGTTAGATTGATTCCTAAGTATTTTATTTTTTGGGATGCTATTGTGAAAGGGACTGACTCTCCAATTTCTATCTCAGTGGGTCTACTGTAATTCAAAAATAAAAAAAGGAAAGAGTATGGGTCTTCAAGAAGGTGGTACATTATAGTCTGTGGCTGGGGGTAGTTAGGATTTTGTCAGTGAAAATTTGTAGAATTTGTGAATCTACAATATGTTTGGGTTTGGCCTATAGGAGAAAAGCAATGTCCTAACAACAGGAATAAAGATAATGGCTCATTTCACAGGAGAAAAGATGGTCCGATCCACTCTACTTCTTAAAGTTAGGTTTTTTGCCTTTGACCTAAACTACTTGATAGATTTAAACTATCCTTAAAGGGCTTTGTATGTGGTGAACCTGGAAAAAAAAGAACAGGTAAACCTAGAGAGTATAGATATGGATAACTTTGGATGAATTCGATTATGTTCTAAGTTTGTATCTTCTTAGAAGTATGAATTTTAATTATGATTTTTTTCATCTCATTTTTACCTGCTTTTGTTTCTTCTGTCCTACTTCATTTCCACCCCAGTCTCTGATATTTTATTGTGCAGGGATGTGGAGGGGCCAAAGTCCATTTTCTTTGGGTTGAGGTGGGACATTGTCCATGCCTAGCTAGGGATCAAAATGTTTGCTCTGTTAGACTCAAAAGTTATAGAGGAAGATAGATGTTGGTATCTGATGGACATTATCCTTTGACATTCTGGAAAAGAAGACAAAATCTTTAGCAAGTCATTGACTTTTCAACTTCCTTTTACAACCATGTTAACCACACAGGGCCAAAAAATTACAATATTGAGGAATCCTGGTTTCAAAAAGTGACAGAAACAAGACAAAATTAGGCAGTATTTTAAATAAACCTTTTATCTTTAATATTAACCTTTTAAATTAATCATTAGACAAATTTAATATTTGTTCTATGGTGTTTACCAAAGGACAATAGGTAGAGTTTGAGAACATACAACTTTCTTTCTGTCTGTCAATGAGACATCCAGTATTCTCCTATTTTAATTATCACAATGGCCAAGGAATATATTAAGTGAGTATATCGACACTTTTGTGACCATTCAGCTATTGCACTTCTTACATTGGCATGCAGAACCTGGCATCTGTTCTATATTTTGTAGACCTTGAGACTTTTTGCAGTTACTGGCTCCAGAAAATAAACATACAAAATCTGAAATAGAATGCACCAAGTTAATTTCTATCACAAACTTAAAGTGCAGTAACTAGAATATTTATATAGTGGTATTTCAGTTTACGAACTTAATTTATGATTTGTGGGAAGGTGGCTGTGTTTGTGTTTCTGTGGGGAAGATGGCCAGGTTGTGTTTATCATTGATGTTGAGTTTGCAAATGGAAGCAAATTTTTGTTGAACATTTTTGTTTGAGAACTTGATAGTTTGAAAAAAAAAGCAGTTTTGAATTGAGGTATTAGTATTTTTATCTTATATGTTAACTTATACAAGAAATCATATCTCTGCTTGAGGGATACTTGAAAGTACATTAAAACAATGTTCATTATGTATCACAACATGTAATAATTTAAAAATAAAAAATAAGCATAATGAGAATATTGTAGGAGAGGCTTAACCACTTAGCAGTTTACCCTGAATGTCATTTGATGGACTTTGAGAGGTTGTTTGGAAGTTCTAGTAGAGGAGCACAGCCACTCCTATACCCCTGATGAGAGAAGTGTCCTCCTCTATCATTGTTGGTCGTCCTCTTTGACAGAGAGCAAAGCTTCAGGAGAAACACACATGGCGTAGTGGAGAGGAAAGGGATACTGCCTACTCAGCCATATCAACCTTGGCACTCAGTGGGGACACCGATGTCACAGCCAGGTCATACTCATATCCCTGAGCTTCACTCGGAAAGCATATTTATTTACATGCTGACTAATCTGAGGGGTGCCTGCAGGTGTCATGTTAACCAGTCAGTTCTTGTTTACATGAAATAACACCTATGCCTGTTTGTTTTATATAGAGTTTTATTTTCCTATCATTGACTATCATACTTTTTTATTTGAAGTTTGTCTCTAGTGAAATCTATTAATAAGTTGTGATTATTTTCTTTCGCTAATTCATGTTTATTTTATTTGTGAAAAATAACCTATAATTTTGTGCTACAGTCTATCAAAACTCCTATCAGAAGAATATTAGATATAATTTTTATACTCTTCCAGAACTCAGTGATATTCTTTTATAATGCAAAATGGAAACATTTGCAACGTTGAAACAGAATGAGAAGGAAGTACCAAATGTGAGCTCTGCAAAAGAAAATTATGAAAAAGAGACAAAGTCAGCATATCATAGATGAAAAGTCCATGTTATGAGATGGAAAGACAAAAAAGACGTCTCCTTTTTGTCAACATCTTTATAATGCAGAAATGATAAAACTCAAAAGAAGAAATGAAACTAAAAAATTTTCAGTAGTGCTCAATGATTATAATCAGTCTATGAGTGACATTGACTAATATCTAACAAGTTGTCTTGTAATTAAAAAACAAGGAAAAATAATTATAAAATGTTTATACAACTTCTGGACTAAACAATATGGGACTCATTTGTTATTTATTCAGAACAAGTAGGTTCAAAAAGTCATTTACAATTTAGATTAGGTCTAATAGGCCAAATAATTAAAAAATACAGGATAGCAAAATGCTAATGAGGATGTCCATCCTTACCATTTTCACCATTATGGTTGTTAGCTAGACATTTTATTGAAATTATACCACCCACAGAAAAAAGGAAAATTCAACATGATAGTATAAAATGTGTAATTCAAAGATAAACATTAATGCATAAGGAAGTAAAAAAGAGACTAGAGACTACTGTCCAGATTGTAATGTTGCATTATATAATGAATATTTTAAGATACATCATACACAGAAAAATTATGAATAAATTTGATAAAATTGTCATTTTTATATTTCCTGTTATAAAAGTTAGAAAAAAATTCAACTTTTCATCAGCCTGTAAAAAGTTGGACTGGGAAGTGTCTAAAGATACATTTCTAGAGGAGCTAATGGGACTGGAAATGACATAGCAGGAGACTAGAGTGTTACCATTATAGCTGGAGATTGTCAGGAAGGGCTGGTACACTATTCGGAGCCTCTTTTTATATCTAGCTGAGTGTCTTGAGTTTCCTTTGCTTTTATGTCTTTTGTAGCAAAAACATCAGATTATGGTTGCTTTATGTTTGTTGATATCTCTTTGAAAAGGAGACTATTATAAGCCGCTATACTAGCTGGATCTATATCTTTGATTCACTCACTTCTGTTGATACTTGGTAAGGAATTACTATATAACCAGGTATTTTTCTGGGCATTGAGTACATGAGCAAATGGGGCAAACATGCTTCCTGTCTTCACTGGTGTTTGTGAACTCATAAACAGTCCTTCCAGAATATATTTCCAGATTAATTCTCAGAAAGGAGAGAACTTAAAAATTAACACCATGTCCACTCTCACCAGTTATAGTTTTTTGAAGTTAAGCAGTGGAAACAAGTTATTTCTAACTGAAAGAGAAAATAAATTTACTGAAATAACATCAACTAGTGCACCCAGTCATCAGGAAAGCTGGTGAACTAGTCTCAAAGAAGCAGAAACAAGAGGGCTCATGTAAGATCTCATCTTACGTCACAAAGCCAGTCCAGAGAGGACCCGCTGACCTGCTGCTCTGCCCTGTTTATCACAGTGCTGGCAGTGCTTCTGCCAGAAACAGTTCTGGAAGCCTCCACAGCGTTGCTGCCACACTGCCCTTCAGAATACATGAACTGTCATCACTGCCACTGTGTTCCACCAGGGTACATTCTTCTGTCCTATCCCTTTGTGGCTCTAACTCCTGACTCAGAGTCTGTGTAAGCATTTCTGATTGACTAAACCTACGTTATACACCCATGCTAGCCACACACGAGGCTTGGAAATGAAGGATGTGGCATTTTCTGTCATTTTTGTTCTACATCCCAATTAAAGTAATAAGCAGGAACTTCTAAAACATAGTGAAGTTCATTGACAGCCAGAAAGAATGGTATATATCAGTTACACTGTCATGCATTACAAATAACTCTCCACCACACTGCATTTAGTGCTGTGGGAGTATGCTTTTACCTAATTTTTATAACAGAATTATTCTCTTCTTACAGATGAGGAAACTGTGGCTTAGAGACATTAAATGTATTTTCCATGGTGCAGTAAACAATATGTTCCAGATTAAAGTTTTTAAATCACAGCACTCAGACAAAAAGATCCATAAGTATCCAACATACAGTACTATAATACTTCCTTCTAAGATCAGTTTTAGACTTAAGATCTTTTTTGGCAGACTAGTGAGCCACTAGAGTCCTCATTAAACACCTTTCATTAAAATGAAATTCTCATTGACTGTCATATTTTTAATTATCATTAAGATTCAAGGATTCAAGAAATTTTCTTCCAAACAATTTATCAATGTGGTCCACTAATATGCTATTGATGAAAGAAGACTGAGTGTTGTACATCACTACCACGTCAATACTGTGTGTGCTGCTCATGAACTATCTTTTAAAATGGCATCTTCTGGGCTTGATGAATGCTTATTAGAAAGGAATTTCCAGAAGTGATATCTTAATCAGGGATAGCTTTCCTTCACTTTTAGCAAGAATATAGATTCTAAAACAAAAGAAAAGAAGAAAGGAAATAAAGCCCAAGATAAAATGCATGTATGCAAAAGCACAAATAGAATGCATTAAGGTATATTCCAGTTGTTTTTCTTGTTAATTCCTTTCAAGATAGTCACACATAAACATTTAATAAGGATACGAATCAAGAAATGACTGAATATATGAATAAAACAATGTCTTTGTCAGGCTGAATTTTTGCACAAATAAAATGGCAAAACAAAGCCAGTTTGAAAAACTGTATCTATATAAAATGAAGATGCAGAAACAATGGTGGAAGTTTCGGAGGACCATGACACATGGAGGTGGGCTGAGAATTTAGCTCAAGTGGTACTGCACCTACTTTGGAAGCACAAACGCCCAAGTTCGAATCCCAGTACAGCCAAAAAAAAAAGAAAAAAAATGGCATAGGATTGTATGTTATATATTGTGAAATAGAAAATGCTCAATGTAAAATAAGGTGAAAGGGGACGATGTTGAGATTGTAACAAAAAAGTAAGGAAACAAATTTTATGTATATGAGGGGTGGTAGGGTGGGTAGGGCTATGGGAAAAAAATGAGAATTAAGTTGTGTCTTATACTGGTACAAATCCCCATTATGGAGTGCAATCATGATGTATATATTTAATGTACCAATAAATATTTTAAAAAATGGCATAGGAAGGTGTCCACTACAAACTTAACATGGAAGGAATTTATAGATAGATTTCAGTCACATGACTCTGAGAAACAAAAAGCCATAGGGCATATATCTCAGGTGAATAAAGGGAAAAGATGGAGAAGAAAATGAAATGAGAGAACAAATGTTAAATAGCAAAAGACAGTGATAGAGAAAAAGGAGAAACCAACCAAACAGTGGTTGTTAATTATATATCCACATATGGAAATGTGCAAGGCATTACAGTCTGAGGCTAAGTTATCGTTAGTATAAATATATTACATGAATTTATTTTATGACCATTTTAAAAACTGCGTTATATGTACTGTTTTAGTATGACAATAGAAATAGAAATAAAACAAAAGATTTCTAGTTTAGTGATTTCCCATTGTTGATGCCATTACAGTATTTGTGCATGTAACTTTCCTGTACAAGTAATTTGACTTCTTTGTCTGATGTCTGTATTATCAAGGTAGGTTTTACTCCAGAGTGTAGAGAACAGCCACATGGAGTCCTTGACACATAACCCTGGAAGAAGACAATATCTTTGCACACAAAATTCACTATGTAACTATCTCCACCCAAAGAAAACCCCTTAATTGTGTACTGTGAATGAACATTTTCAGGCTCTGCTTCAACCTAAATTGGCCTAGATTTTCATGAGGATGCACTACAAGGTAATTAAGGCTAAACAACAAAACAGGAGCCTGTATTACTAGTGTGCTCATTCAGTAAAAATAAAGACAGTTACCCCCACCCCATTCTAGAGAGGGGGTTGTTCCAAACAGAGCATTTGCTGTTGAGAGACTTTACATATCAGACCAGAAGTCAGTGACATGAAATCTAGCCTATTACCTTTGGCAGGAACTTTCCAACTCTCATTCTGCATAATATTATTAAAGCATGAGAATAGTGAAATTATGTGTAAGATTTCTTCCTGTCAGGATTTCTCTTACTTTATTTTTTGCTTCTACAATACAGAAAGTCTTTAGAATGTTTCTTAGTACATTGTACCTGGTGTAATCCAAACATCCTCAGCTCTCACCAAACAGTGGAACCATATGAAGTTATTTTATTACTCATGAAATAAATTTCCTGTGCTTGCCCACACCTTCTGGCACATACAAGTCAACTCCATCTTCCACTGTTCTCCTTCCCATCTGCCAGCAGGAATACTTTGATTTCCCAAGTATTTCATGTTGCTGTAACCAAGTTGGTCTCTCTGATCCTCATGTGAAAGGACTTCTTTTTCCTTTTCAGATCTCTCTTGTTCTCTTCCCAGTAAACTACTTTAAAATTCCTCTTTGCTGCTGATAGCAATGGTGTCCATCATGCCCAGCAGTGTCTAGACCAGGAACGTGATTTCCTACGATCCAAATGTTCTGTGGTTTTTGTTATGTATTTCTGTAGTTCATTGGCTACTGGCTGGCTGTCTTCGGTTTTCTAGACACCACCTGGGTACTGTTGGACTTGACTCATTACCAGGATATCTGTTTTACTAGACGGATCCCTAATGGCTGGGTATTTTGGAAAGATCTTTATGAAATGAACTTTTGAAGTATAGACTTTTACTGTGCTGGCCAGAGACTCTAAATGAGACTAGAAGACACAGCAGTGGAGAAAAGAATTCAGCCTGTTCCAAAGGCCTTTTTTTTCCTTCTTCTTCTTCTTCTGTTTGGGACTCTTCTAGGCACACTTGAAAGGGGGGGGGGACTTTATTCTTATCCTAGAAAATGCAAATCACTGCACATTCATTCATACAAACTGTAAGAAAGGGCATAATCATCTCGTTTTAGGAATAGCTGAGCTCTTGTTGCCAATCCTGATTTAGCTATGACAGTCTGCTATGTGATACTATACTATATGACATTCTATTGATATTGTTAATATAATCAAATACATCTCTTTATGTTACCTATTAGGTTGCCAATAATTTAAGAACTTACTAATTTATATCTTCATTCAGAATTTAAAAGAATGTCTTTCATAAAATTATTGATCAGGTGACTTTCATGCAACTCAAGCAAATTTCAAGAGATATATAGTTCAATATCTTTTCTTTTTTTTTCTTTTTTTTTTTTTTTTTTGAGATAAGGTCTCCATTTATAGTTCAGGCTGACCCAGAGCTCAGTGTTGAACTCACAGCAATCCTTCTGCCTGTGCCTCCCAAGTGTTGGGATTATAAGCATGGACAATCACAGCTGGCACTCTAGTATGTGGTACTGATGGCTGGTGGATGTGGGTCACCATGCCTGGCATTGTTGCATGTGGTTAGCAGAGACTGAACCTGGGCCCTTGCACTTGCAAGACAAGTGCCAGAACCATTGAGCTAAATCCTCAGCCATGGTTCAATTTCTTGAGTCATAGACAAGCTGGGCATGGTGGTACTTGCTTGTAATTCCATCACTTAGGAGGCTGAGAATTGCTGAGTTCAAGGCTAGCCTGAATGACAATGATATCCTGCCTCAGAAAATAAAATTTTATAAAAAGGTCACAAGGAAACACAATTCTACCTGTATAAGAAAAAGTTTATGTCTTCACTTTGTCAAAGTTTTATACTCACAGCAATCACTAAAACTGAGTTAGCATTAAAAAAAAAAAAACCTCTTCTACTTCTTAAACATACTTGCTCATCCATCTAGCCATTGAGCACCACACTTCTGCCTTGATATCTTATTCTCTGGCTGCCATTTCTCCAATTCCTTAAAATCAGAAGCCACCTTGAACTATAATTTTATCTCTCATTTTAATTGCTTTTTAGCAAAGAGAATGAGAATCATCGACCTAAGCAAGGAAAGTTAACTTAGGAGATGATCTGGAAATATGTCTAAGATATACAGTAAGATATTTTGCTTACTCAGCATGAAATTGTTTTTCTTATCTGCTTATTGTCTTTAAAATTGTAAAGTAAAGTTGAGACAGAAAAGTCAATTTTTAGGTTATTAATTTTCCCTAAAAAAGAAAATTCTGGCACAAAATATTATAGAGATAACTTTCTGCCAGTTTCAAACTATGTTATTATTTTGTTTTTAAAAGAATTTATGAATTTAATAACCACAGAACTGTCAGAGGAAACATACAAATTTTAATACATTCATCTAATGTTTAGGGAATAAATGAAATTAAAAGGAACTCAATTTAATACTTTACTGGACACTCATTGATACTAGTCTTGGGCTTTGGTTGTCTTTTGCTGTATAATAAGCTGTTGTAAGATTTTTTGGCTGAGAGTTACAGTCACTTTATTATAATCCCCCATGAGTCTGTGGTGATTGGAGTCATCTGGGTAGATGATTTGGTTTGGGGCTACAACCTTCACCCAAATCTCTATGAGAAAATGACTCTCTGAAGCCTCACGTTCTGTAGAGATTGCATTGCTACCAACTGCCTTTATATTTCATGCTTTTGAAAGGTATTAATGAACATAAAATCAACCCTAATGTTTCTCTAAAGAACTGCTTTACTGCAGTACCCAGAATGTTCAAGATGATTTTAGCTTAAATGTACATTTTCTCTAGCTTATTAAATAGTTACTTGAAGTCCTGGCAAAAATCACACAGAATAATCTGTTGAAAATCCATGCCTATTAAATCATGTATTCCAGATGACAGTGTATATATTTCTTAATTATGCAAATATAAAAGAAATAAAAATTAATGGCATGGATTTAATCTACATTCTTACACAGTGCCATTTCAATAAAGCAAAAAATATACAGTGAAGCATATTTCCTTTGGAAGTCATTCCAAGGTGGTAATGTGATATATGTGTGAGTATACATTAGGGGGGCCACTAAATATAGAATACGTTCTGCATATGGAAGTGAAGATCTAGACCTGAAGCCCTTCCTTAGACTCCCACTCTACTGCTGCAGGGAACTCAGCCCTTCATGACCTAGACATTAAAAGAACAGACTGAGGAGCAGTGTTGTCTTGGTTCAAATCCTGCTTCCGCACTTACTTACTGTGTAACCTTGGGAAGATAATCTAACCTTTCCATGGCTCCATCTCTCAGTGTGGGAAAGGAGATAATAATTGCATCTAACTGATAACACAGTTTTGAATTCTGATGTGCATAAGACAAGGCCTGGCATATGAAACTATATAAATAGTAGCTATAGATATGCCATCATTGACATCATCATCATCCTCCTCACTGTCATTTCCTTATGAACAAACCTCTTGGATCAACCACAAGAGAATATCTATAGCTTATGGTATGGGAATTAGAGTTTCAGAGAAAAATGTTCTTCTGGAATTTGAGGGATTGATATTCTTTGCTTATTTACTTAGAGCTGCTTCCCCCTCTATACAGAACAACTGTGTTGCATCTCCCCTCAAGTATATGTATATATATATATATATTTGTTTATATTACATTACAAATACAATATATGTATATATGCTGTGACATAAATCAAGAGCAACAAAGAAGAGCCCTTTAAAAGTAAAAATATGATTTTTAAAAATTAAACAAATAAGAGCAATGTAATCTTAGAATTCAGGAAGCCAAGGCATAAGTATTACAAGTTCAAGGTCATCTTGGGAAATTTAGTAAATTCAAAGCAATCAGGGGCTGCACAGTAAGACTCTATTTCAGGAAAAATCAACTTATGTTGATAAAGAAATAAAGATAGCTTCTCAGAATATAAAATATAATTATGACAAGTTGGGAAATTAAGAGAGAGAAGAAAAAAAACAGTTCTACAGTGCTAATTCATAAAGGTTCTGCATACAACTAATGGATTCTAGAAAAAAACCAATGAAACCCTCACCTAGCAATAGCACTCAGTAGGTTTCAGTGTATAATCAAAATAGATGGCACCTGTGTGACCAAAAAATAGATAAGAAAATATGTCCCATGGCTGAAGAAAGATTTAATGATTCACATTGAAATGGTCTCTGAGAGTTAAACAGGGAGAATGATGTCTGCATTGTTCATTATCACTGGGGAATTTCAATGTGCTGAAGACTAAAAGACGATTCTAAAATAAAAGCCCAGAGAGAATAGCTATGTCAACAGCAAAGCAATGAAAACCAGATTGGAATCAAGCATCTCATTAGCAACAAGAGACGCTGGAAGAAAATCCAGTGCCTTCCATTCATGTGCTCTCCAGTCAATGAGGGTGCTGATTGTGAGATCTCTATTTGCTGAGCCACAAAAATAGGCCCAGAATGACGGTGATAAAATCATTCATTTTTTGGTTTTGTTTTCTTCAACAGAACTGTGACTTCCATTCCTCCCAAATGTGCTTCCATTTCCTCCCAAATATTTTAGGATTTCCCCACTGTGAGCTACAAACCAGTCATCTTGGTTCCTGATCCCAGAGGTAGCCACATACCCTACCTTTCCCATGCACAAGGCTTTGAAGTTTCTTGTTGCTGTCAATCAGTGTCTGCCAGAATGTCTGCCTTTGTAAGTGTCTAAGTGAGTCTGCATCTAACCATACAGACTGCAGCAGCAGTGGCTGGATTGAAGTTCCAGTCACGTCACATTGTAAAGAATGCAACCTTGACCTAGCAATAACACTCAATAGGTTTCGGTGTATAATTAGAAGCAAAACCTTACAGATGTGTCTCTGATACTTGCCAGTGTAATCTGCAGCCTGCTCAGAGAACTGTTGCACATTAATACTGCAGCTGTGGTTGCTCTGGGTGACATTTCACTCAAGGGAGCAGTCAGTATGGTTCTCTTGATTTATGACTCCACTGACGTTCTCCTTTAAGCACCCATTTGAAGCAATAGAGACTCAGTAAACTTCTGAGAGAGCCAGGCTCTCACTTCTAGAGAGACAGGTATATTTTCAAAGGATGACAGACAGTCTCAGTCATGTCTGGGTGTAGGGTAGGTGGCTTCTACCCCTTTGTTTCCCTACTGTAATGTGCTTTGGTCTCTTGGGGAATCCAAATGTTGGGTGTTCCTGGCTCCCAACCTAAGAGTCTTTCAGACCCAGCTCTCTTCCTGATGGCACCCCACCCCTCTAATCTGCCAGGGCTGGGTCTGATCCTTCACCATCGCTACCCGCTTAGTGAGTGTGGGCAGATCATTCCATGGATGACCTGGCCTGCTGGGCAAGATCTCAGCTCACTTGTTTCTCAGTTATGCAACAGGCCTCAAGGCCTCCATTCTCAGATTACCTAGTCTGAATTTGCATGTTTTGTCTACTTTCTTTCCTCCTAAAGGCTCTCACTGAGAATTCAGAGAATACTGTCCTATCTCGGAACAGTGCACACCAGCATCTGCCTCTATTTCTTTTCTGACTCTTGTCTTTTTCTGGGAAGAATTTTATCTCATTAAGGAAGAGGCTTAGTCAGGCAACTAGTGCTCTCTTTCCTTGGACACCCAAGAGGGCTTAGGGAGGAAGGAGAGAGAGAGAGAGCGCACAGTGATTGAAGAGAAAGGAAAAGACGTGCAAGGGCAAAAAACAGTATTCTAAAACATCAAATTATAATCTGCTGTGATATTGATAAATCATGGAATTATCCCAGAAAATATGGAGAATTTACTAGAAGCCAAGCCATTCCTCTGAGCACCTTTGGTGCATTAACTATTTAATCATCAGAAAAATCTTGCAATGGGTAGAATTATTTACTCCATGGATCCTTCTTAGAGGATAAATGTTTATTCCCTTGACATTTTCAAAGCACCG
Source organism: Petromus typicus (assembly GCA_004026965.1). Lineage (NCBI taxonomy): Eukaryota > Metazoa > Chordata > Mammalia > Rodentia > Petromuridae > Petromus > Petromus typicus. The sequence continues at coordinate 12,109 of PVIR01032040.1, forward strand.
AACCAATACTCTCTATCAAGTAGTATTTTTTCCCATTACTCAGTTGAAAAACTAGAGACTTGTAGAAGTTCCAGTAATTTGCTTAAGGTTAGTGGTATGGCCACTGGAAAGCTGGCAGTCAGAGTGGTTCTAGGGCACAGGCTCCCACCAATCCTTCACCTATCTCTCCTGGAGTGTGAACCAAACATCTGCTGGGGTTTCCCAATGTTTCTTTGGTGACACCAGGTACGGGTCTGACAAGCAGGAGCACCATGATCATTCCCACTCTCCTCCCCCACGGGCCCGCACTGGCCCTGAAGTCCATGGGCTCTCACTCTCTTTCCTGCTTGAGACACAGTCATCCCACTTAGTGATAATGATGCATTGTGGTACCCTGACACTCTGCCCTTTACCCTCTGTACATCTTTGTCAAATAGCTATGATAGGTATTTAGCAAAGTAAAATATAGCTTAATAGAAAATTCAACTCCAGAGCTGGGTAGGGGTGCATGACTATAACCTCAGCACTTTGGGAGCCTGAGGCAGTTGGATTACAAGCTGTGTGTATGTATGTGTGATGTAGCAACTTATTGAGATTTTGTCTCAAAATAGAAAACAAATTGAAAAGGGGGTTTGATATGTGACTCAGTGTGAAGGCCCTGGGTTCAATTCTTATTACTGCAATCAATCAATAAATAAGAAAGTGGAAAAAAAAATAAAGAAAATCACCATCACTCTCCCATTGTAGCAGGGAGACCTGCTCCCTACCTCTGAGCCTTAGTGCTTTCATGTCTAAAATGGTGATTAAAACTGATATCATAGGGTCACTTGACACATGAAATAAGTTCTTAGTACAGCCACAGGCACATGGAAAGCACAGGCAATACTTATTGGCTTCTTTCATTTGAGTCCGTGATGAGCATGTAGGTGCAGTCTAATCTGCGGTAGCACAAATTTAGATTACTCTGTAAACCTCTCTGTTTGTGGTAACTTATTCTGGGGCCAGTACCATAGCCTGACTGAATCACTCTTGGTAAAGGGTTTTTTTTTTTTTTTTTTTTTTTTTTTCTCTTAAAACAGTGACTGCTTTATTTAAGTTCAGATCTATTTGCTATAATTAGGATTAATTCAGTTTTTACTGGAAATAAATGAGCACAAAATCTTAAATCAGTGTGTATAATAATGAGGTTAATAACTACCATTTGTACTCTGCCCACTGTGGGCCAGCGACCATGCTAAGGCTGAGTTTTTCCTCATGATCTTGCCATCAAAGAACTCGGGTATTCATTTTGTGGAAGAGGTTTTCCAGCTTTAGAGAGGCTGAGTACCTTGTTCCAAGTTAAGAAGCCAGCCTTGGCAGAGCTGCACTTTGAGTATGTCTTTTGGCAACCAAAGTCGCTGATCTCTTTCACTATTTTAAAATAAATGTAATAACAACGGTGCATAATGAGATCATTTAGTCTCTCTACTCTCTTTGCTTTCTAACAAGTTGCATATGTATTAACATATGTCATATGACCTAGTGAGCCCTATGATATAAAGACAAATGACATAAAATAGAATTAGTCTTAATAGGGCCGGGGAGTTAGCTTAGTGGTTCCGGCGCCTGTCTTGCAAGCGCAAGGACCTGGATTCAATCCCCGGAAACCACATACAATACTGGGCGTGGAGACTCACACCCAGCAGCAATCAGTACCACATACCACAGTGCCGAGCGTGGTGGCTCATGCCTGTAATCCCAGCACTTGGGAGGTAGAGGCAGGAGGATTGCTGTGATGTGAGTTTGAGGCTGAGCTCAGGTCCAGCCTGAACCACAAAGCGAGACCCTGTCTTAAAAAAACCAAAAAAAAAAAAAAAAAGAATTAGTCTTAATAATGCTGTTTTTAAGATCAGGGGAAAAATATCATGAAAATATTCTATTATCTAAGCATGTACAGTGTCTTTTGGAGGACATTTAAAGCAAATTATTGAATCCTGGTTTTAAATCTCCCATGAGTATATTTCCTGGGCTTCCCCAGCATGGTGATAAAGTAAAGTTCCTAATTGACATCTAAATTAAAAAGTCAAATTTCCTAATCTAAATATTTCATATTGATTTATTTCTTCATTGGTCTTTGTTATAGTACCTAGTAGCTTGCATTCACTGGGCCAATTTTCTTGAGGCTTTAGTTAGTAAACTCCTGGGGTGGAGGTCGGCAGGGAGTTAAAATTAAGAAATAAATAAAGCAGACTCAACAGCTAAGCGATACCTCACTGTACAAAATTTTTATGGCTTTTTGCAAAGAACAGAATCCCATGGCCACATCCTTTTATAGACCTGATTAACAAGAAATTTTCTGCAAGCAGATGGAGCATGAAAATTGCTGCCCCTTAGAATCAGTTGTCTGTATTTGATATTTACATTTGATTTTTCATTGTTATCACCATTATTATTGCCATTTTAACTCATGCATTCCAGCCATGGCATATGCCTCTAGGTGCAAGAGGAAGGAAAAATTCAATTTTAGTGTTTGTCTTATTTGCACTTTACTTGAAGCAATTTGTTTTGCCCCTTGGAGTGAATAAAGCTGTCGTATTTTTTTGAAAAGAACACTATAACTATAATGGACCATGCATTCATTACTGAGTAGATTATTCTTTTTTCTTTCACTGAAGGACATAAAAGAAAGATCATTTCAAATTGAATTGTGCCTTGTGATTCACAATGCATATTTTCAATCTCAGCATAAAACAAGTATCAGCTTTCCTGCTAGTGTTTTCCAAACATATAGTATTTTTAAAGAGAATATCACTCAATTAAAAGGAAGCACGTGTTTTTCTTCTCTGCTTTTGTGTACTACTTTTTATGAGAAAATATAAATTTAAATATCATCGTTGATATATTCTGTACAGGTACGATTTCCCTATGATGAGTATAAGCATAATGTGTATCAAAAGGACCAAAAATTAATTTTTAACTTCCAGAAATTATTCTCTATATTGAATTCTTGGCTTTCTGTCTTTCTTGAGGTCCTTTAATTCTTTCTTCTTTTTCAATCCTTTTTCATATCATCTCTTGTAATTTTCTCTTGACATCTAGCTATTGTCAAGTCCTTCCTTACAAGTTAGAGATCTTAGCTGTGTTCACCCCAGGACTCAGACATGCCTGGCCTTCTCTGGAGGCTCATTGAGAGGACCCTTCGAGCTGCTTGGCATGAACTATTCAAGATCTCTCTAGGAAGTAGCTCATGAAAGAAAAGAGAGCTGATAGGAATACCCTTCTTTCACGACAGTAGGACATGGTTAGAGTATAGGGTCTTTTGGGTAACAATGTGATCTTTCAGATCAAATTATTCAGTCCCCTTATGGTGAGGATTATGATTAAAATTTTAAAGAGCTCTTTAACAAAATATCCTTCGACCTTCAGTGTATAATAAAGGCATTTTTGTAACCTAGGTAACCAATGATAATAATAATTAACATTTTTCTACGCACTTCTGAATGACTAAATGTCTAGCGTCATTATCATACCTATCATCACAATGCTTCTATACTATTGTCATTGTTTTTTTTTCCATTTTATAGATGAGGAAAGTGAAATTTAGACAGAATATGTAACATGTCTGTAAACGTACAGCTAAAAAAAGTGGAAGACACAAGATTCCAACACAAACCTCTCTGAATCTACAATACTTGCTTTTGACCACATTGTAATACAGTACTTTTTCCATGGAGACATACTGAAGCACACTGGCACATGGAAGGAACTGTAGGCAGAGCAGCCTTTTGAATCTACATTGGGGATGGGAGAATAGTGGATATTTATGCCACTCAATATGGGTCACCAATCCCATGGCTTCTCTGCAATCTTTCAGCTGCTAAGCAAGGAAGAGGAAAGCAGCTCCTGACAGATGGCACTCTCCAAGATGATGATAAAAGTGAAAACACTTTTGAGTTTCCCAGAATAACAAGGGAGAGACTCAAAGGCTACTAGGGCTCTCACAGAGTCCAGTTTTATGAAACTATTTTAAACCTCAGGCTAGTTAGGTCAAGAGAAACCAGTTATGCAAAGAAATTTTCAAACCAGAATTTGGCTTGTAATAAAACGAAGCAAGTGGCTCTCTGCTTCCTTCTTTTGAAGCCTTTTAATTTCATTTTGTAACTTAGAAAAGTGAAAACATCAGATTGTGAAAACAGTCCTGGATTGATCTGCTTTTCTCCCCTTGAGCTTGCTTTGGAACAGGACGTACTTTTGCCTCTTTTCTTATCCCAACCTCATTTATTATTCAAAATCAAATGCCAAATGAGAAAGTGTTGCCATTGACCACATTTGAGATGCTTACTATGTTCAAGAACCCTGAGAAAGACGCTGGGCATTTCATCATGCCTAAGTCATGGCTTCTGCTCTTAGTTTCATAGTCATATGAAACAAGATGAAGTAGAGACACATCAAAGGAAAGTAAGAAAGTGTACTATTGTTTTTAGCACCAAGAGTCACAACTATTTGGTGACTTTGCCCATCTCTTCTATAAATCTTATGTGAATATATTTTGGGGGTAGATGTTTTTCATACTACACTTTATGATCTTATATTTCATCAATGATTTCATGCTTCTTGGGGGATCTATATACAATCACTTCTTTTCTCTTTCCAAATAAATCCTTTCTCAAATACTCACTGAAATTACTGAGCTCCTTCTTAGAACCACCTTCAAATCAAGCCACTAACAACATATTCTCACCAACTACTACTCCTATAGCCATCTGTATTCTTATCCACTCAGAGGAGTCAAAAAGTGTTTCTAGATATTTAACAATCTTTCATTCATGAGGAAAAAATGCATTTAAGCTCATTAATAAGATCACAGATTAAGGACAAAGAACTGATCAATTTTTATGTACCCAATTATGGCCTTAGATCTCAACAGTACACCAGGAGGTTCTTAATGAGTTATGTAAGAGAATTCTTTGAAATGGTTTGGTCTTTTCTCTCCTGTATAAGACGCTCTCTATCCTGCTCTGTTGGAAGGAGCAGATATACAATACAGATGAGAGCAGCAGCGTTAGGGTGAAGCTCCCTGATGCTGGGGGCTTGGTTGTTGTCCACGTTATTCACTGTTCTCTCTGCACCACCAAAACACAGGAAAGAGTGAGAGACAGAGACAAGGGAAGCAGACATTGGATCTTTCACTAAATGGTCCCTGAGGTGCCTTCTGACTGAGATTTTATGGTTTACTAAAAAGGAAGAGAACTTAATTTTGAAAAATTACATTAAATCAATCAGGTTGCATTGTTTCATAAGCTATCCTTTCTGTATACACAAATAGCCATAGAAAAGTGTTAAAGCTAATACTGAGGTCAGGTTAGGGAGAAGAAAATCAAGGCAATGGAAAGAATTTCAAAAGGCCATTTATTTTATCTTCAGTTGGCAAATGAATCATCCCATAAAAGGATATAGGATGATATAATGGAAAGACTTCAGGCTTCAGAGTCAGAGCTGGGTTTGAATTCCTGTTTTGCCACTCACTAACTGCATGATCTTGGGCAGTTGAACAACTTGGAGTCTCTGTTTCTCTCTCTCTCTGTCTCTTTCTCTTCCCCTCTCTCCCTCCTTCTCTCCTTCTCTCTCTCTCTTTAAATACACACCATAAGAAGCTTTCTCAGAGGTTGGTGTGCCCTGCACAGAATGACACATGGAGAGATCTCAGAAAATGTCATTTCCATTTATCTTTAGAACCCTCTATACACATAATTGAGTATTTTGAAAATATGTCTTAATTCCTTTTGGATATTAATGCATTTCTTATCCTCATAATGTACAAATTTTACAGTTCTGCTGAGATGAAACATGTGCAACTTATTTTTCTAAAGTTTTATGTACCACTGGCTATGATATCAGTTGAAAAATATCACCATGGCCAAATCCCTATTTGTCCAATAACTCTTCATACATTTAAAGATCACTATCAAATCCCTTCATGACTGCTGTAAAACCTAAACCCCACTTTTCTTCATTTGCCAGAAAATTTTAAGGAAAATAATTTCTTTAAACACTTAGTATACTATTGGGTCTTAACCTGTTCAAAGATAGGGTTATGTTTTCCTCCTGGCAAAGCACAATTTAAAGCATTAATAGGAATTCTAACGATGGAAGATATATATCAAAGCCAGAGGAACACAAAGTGTATATTATCTCCTTCTGCTAAGTGAAGGTTAAACTCCTTTGGAAGACTTTTAAGTTTAAAATAGTTGTTACCCAGCCAATTGACTTGTAAAGTAACTGGAGACCAAGGAATCTATCCGCTAATGGGAAGTGAATGGAAACAGAGGGCTCTAAGGTAAACGCCTCCAGGCCAAGGGGTGAATCTTAATTCCTGGTGATTCCAAGTGACCAGATTCATGCCTGGAGCCCAGCAGAGTCCGAATTAGGAGATCTGAAGTAGGAGCCATCGTCCTCCTACAATACTATAGAAATAATGAAGATATTTTCAAATAGAAAACTGTGTAATATAAAAGCAAAAATCTAATATAATTATACTGTAATTATCTTGTAAGTGATTCTGTTACTTTTCTAAGAAGATTGTTGGCCTTTTAAAACAAAGAATATTACTTTATTTTCTAAAAATGATTCAATAATTATTTCAAGCACCATTCGTTCTAGCACAGACATCATCATCTCTTTCCTAGCTCTAATTAGAACAGTCAGTAAGGAGATTTGTGTTTAAAAAGTTATTTTTCCTAAGTAAAATAGACTCATTCCCACACAGTTCTGCCTTTAGGAGACAGGGTCATTCTCTGACTTTGACTTTTGGGGGGAGGGTGGTTAGGATTGAATCCAGGGCATATGCTAATCACCTACTTTACCTCCAAGCTACACCTCAAGCCTGGGAAACTTTTTTTA
>PVIR01032041.1:0-18960 GCA_004026965.1 Petromus typicus
ATGTAATGGCAAGGTTGAAACCTGTATCTCGCTACTCTCTACTAGATAAAGCATGTTAGAACAGAGGACTACTGACTTCTTCACTAAGCGGTGTTTCTCCATTTAAAAAGGAACCTTTGTTCCACTGGGAGACAGAGAGACAGGGAAAAGGGCGCCTTGATCCTTGGAAGAAATAGCAACCTACTTTGTGTGTTGACTTTCTGTTCATGAGATATATAGTCAGCATTTCTAATGAATCTGCTCAAAGCGGCTGGAATATTATGATTTATAGCATCTTCCCACTCTCTATCATAGCATTTTATTAGATGGATGGGAAGCTGGTAGTAATGAGGTTAGGAATGAGAAAACATCCATCAAGCCCTGCTACATCTTCTCAGGAAAGACAACACACTATCTCATATGTCACAGGCAGTGATCTAGGTCACAATGATATAAAATGCGTGATTAAAACCAAGCATTTGACACTAGATAATAGGCATCTAGTTAAAAAATAGCTCTAGTGTTCCCGACTTTTAATTAAACCCAACTCGTAAATATGCACTGTGGTAAATATACTGCAGAATGGGGCTTGTTTATACTCCTCCTCATAACAATTACCTCCAGAATGGGTGCTTTATTTCACTACATGGTGTTATTAGTCAGGCGATGGACTGAAATACAAATGTAAGCCCACGATGTCAGGCAGACAAGCCAGCATGGTGCTGTCCACTCCGTCCTCTCGCCCTCCCACCTGCCCCTGTCTCGGGCTCTTCCCTCTCTAGCATCCTTTCACCATCTCTTCAGTGTTATGAACCTAAAATAAAACACACATACTCACTTCTAGCAGTTTCTCACAGGATCTTTGATTATATCAGTGAGACTGGAAGATACAAGATCTTTTAAAAACATAACCTGGGCTTTCAGTCAAATGTGTCCTGTTGGCAGAGGATTTATTTATGAGAAGGAAAGTTTTGAAAACTTCAGATCCAGTACCTGCATGTTAGTGTAAGACTAGATAGGGAAGGTTTAGGAGATGGGTTGACTGAGCAGTTTTAAAAACTGAATTATCAGATCCTTGAGCATTCTTGATGACAGAGTGGAGGCTGAATAGAAAATTAGTGTGGGATCTGCTTGCCATGCTGATATTAATTGGCCTTTGGACACTTATCCTAATCGTGAAACTTGGATGAGTTCCAATTTGAAAAATGAGGGGGTTGGGTAAGAATTTTCCTAACATCTTTTCTTCCCTTCAGTCACATTTGAATCTGTCAATTCGTGATACCCAAGGTTTAATTTCAAACTGATCCATTGAAAATGTAACATGATATTGATTCAACAGATCTGGGTGGGGCCTAAGGATCTGGATGCTGAAAGGGTGAGAGGATTTGGACCATACCTTGACTAGTAAAGATGTTAAAATGGAGGAATCATTTCTCATCATTAAAGTTCAAAGCTCCCAGTCTTTATTTTTACAGTCTTACTCAGCCTAATTAACTATGCAGGGCTCATCAGGATAAGGTCTACCTTCTTTGAAACACACAATAGCAGAACCACTATCTTTTGCCAGTTAGACTGACTTAAGGTTTGGGTTTTTTGGGGGTTTTTTGGGGTTTTTTTTTTTTTTGAGACAGGGTCTGGTTTTATAGTCCAGGTTGGCCTTGAGTTCACTATGTAGCCCAAGCAAGCCTTGAACTCACAGCAGTCCTCCTGCTTCTGCCTCCTGAGTTCTGGGATTACAGGTGTGAGCCACCACACCTGGAACTATTTTATTTGGTTACTGGAGATCGAACTCAGGACTTTGCAGTTGCAAGGCAGACACAGGAAGCACTGAGCTAACTCTGTGGCCCCATTTTTGAATATATATCTACCCACATGAAATTTGTCTGGATTCACTGATATTTTTCATGTCGCAGTCTGATTCAGTGACCCCTCCTTGTGGTCAGAGAACCTTGTCAGAGCAACCCTGTCCCCATGAGTCCCACATACTCATATTTAAGCTCCTCCTTCTTCTGACCTCAAAGGATGTGAAGAGAAGCTGATCACCTTGGAAGACATTTATCTCAGATTATCAGGGACACACCACTTGCTTTAATGCAAGAACATTTCTGTTAATAAACAGGAAGAAAACTAGCCAAGGCTGTCTCCGAGGACTTGTCTCTGCAGAGTTAAGGAGCAAGAGAATTTCCACTGGGGTCAGTCAAGCTGTTAAGCAGCCATAAGCAGCTGTGCCTCAGAGGTTCTGACTGCCTGTGTGCACTTGGAGCGAGAAGAGTTTCCTGCTGCATGCAATTTAACTCATTATTTTATATCCCTCTAACACAAAGCACAGACCTCCATTCTCCTTTCTTCCATTTTCATTCAGTTTTGATGTGGTCACCATAATTGTGTGCCAGCTATTAGGAAGCACATTCTAATTACTCCATTTATTGCTAAAATTACTGTTACTACACACAGCTTTGTTCATCCGTGAACTCTGAAGGGGCTTCTTTGCACTTGTCACACTAGCGACAGTCTGATTCTCCATGATGTGGGCTGTTCAAAAGCACTGTTATTCTGAATAAATCCACAAAATTAACATGCGATTTTCAATTGGATTTTCTCACCTAATGTAGTGTAGCACTTTCAAGCACTAAACGTGTTGTTGCTAGGAAAAATATCACTCATTACTTGACAAGTACAAGAAAGAATAGTTATGAGTCAATATTTTGCTTTCAACTCTTACAGATAACACATGGTGTTTTAATTTTCAAATCACTGAGTTTACGTGTTGGTTTTTGGTTCTCACCACATGGATTGGTAGGGTTAGATGTTTAATTGGGACTCCCTGCAGTCATATGTTGTCTTAGGCACCTTTTCTTTCAAACCTCACTTTATTCATCTGTAAAATGGCTTGAATAGAATTACTTCTTAATGTACTAATGATACTGTGACTCTAACATATTTTATGTATGATATCAATATTCCTAAATGTTGGGAAATCAGAGACACTACAGATTTAACACATCTGGTATTTTTATATAATATATCCTAAACTTTTCATTTAAAATCAGTTCTGTACTTCATTCCTTACTGAAAATATAGAATCCAACCTAAGTTAGCATATTAATTTTTTTTCTGTACAAAATTAATTCAGTTTCTATTGTATTTTATCTGATTTTACAGTTTTCAGTAAGATGGTACTCTTCTCTTTTTGTGTTACCCAAATGCCCATTAATTTGACCAGAGAAGAGTAATCTACATCTTTAAACTAGAGTTAAATATTTCTAGAAAGACTTTCCACCCAAATAAGAATAAAACAAGACATTCTGAATGTAAAAGAGGGAGATATCATTGAAAAATACTGCCTACAGAGGTAAGTGTACATATTTGGTTTGCACCTGTAATAAAATTTAAAAGATAGATTATGAAATAAAATATTAATGAGGAGAGAATGGCATATTAAGTTGAAATATTTCCTAGGAATCAGGGAGGACAAAGAACTGAGCAAGACTGGTGAATAAGAAAGTAAGAAAATAAAGTAAAACATCAAAAATAATATCTGCAGAAAATGAGCATTTTGGAGAACAACTTTGAGTTAGAGTGCAAAGGAAGAGGTTTAAAAGACACAGGTGAGCTTGGAGAGGAATCGAGTGAGTGGCAGTCACCTGGGAAGCATAAGGGAAATTACAGAGGAGGAAAAAATAAGAAGAAATGATATAGAAGAAATGATGCATACCACGGAAGTGAGACCGTGTAGTGCTGACAACTGCAGCTGGCTGTTGGACAACTTCTGGTTTGTTTTGAGAACCAGAAAGAATCGCCTGTGGTTGAGACCAGCAAGGAAAAATGTGGAACCCTGCATCCAGAGTGGCCTTCAACATCAACAGCTATTGAGTGGCCTCGGTACAAACAACGGCAGCTTCCACCGCAGAGCAAGAGTTGTAGAGGATGCTGGGACAGAGGAGGGCTGCGTGTGGGAGCGTGCGTCCCGAAGCAGCCTTGTGGCGGCTGATTCACGCGGCCAAGTTCCCAGAGCAGGTGAGAGAAAAACAGTTTCCGGAGAGCACCAGCAGTTGGAGAGCGAGTCTTGGAGAGAGGCAGGGCTGCACAACGCAGACCGGCTCCTGGGGTCAGAGGCCCCGTGCAGCCTGAGTTAGCCGGACTGGGAGCGCTGCGTCCTCACGGCAGGCGGGTCTCCACATCCAAGCGGTGCTCAGCAAGCTGACCGCCACCTGACCTTCCCGGCGTGAAGACAATGAACAGAGACACGTCCTGGCTGGAGCGCTAGTCCTTAGCTCCACGCTGAGGAAAAGAGCCACCGGTCAAAATAACAGAAAACTTTGTGTTATTATACTTTATTTCATGGTATTATTTTTTCATTTTTATTTTAGTTTTAAAACTTTTAAGTTATTGTGCTCTTCGCTGTTTTCCTCTTTCTGTACATTTCCATGACACTTTCCCATTATTTTACCCTGTTTTTCTTGTGTGCATTTGTCTGTATCTCTGAACAACTTTTCCTCTTGCTCTTTTTTAAGCTAGTTTATAGAAGGCTAGATATTTCTTTTCTGTCCCATCATATCTATCCAGTGTTACTTATATCTCATCATGAGATCTGATTTCTTCATTCTCCATTTTTCTTTTTTTTTCTTTTCATCCTCTCCTTTGTCTCCCTCTAGCTTTTTCCAAAGTTTGCTTGTCATGGACTCTCCCCATCCCCATTGCTCACTACCAGTTTTATGCCTGGTTTTCCTTGTTATCTATGTCTAAATATATAACACACCTTCACCATCATTAAGATCCTTTACCTCTTCCTCATTTCCTCTTTCCACAGAGCAGAGGAGTTAAAAAATGAAAAAGCTTATTTTTTTTCTCTTCTTTTTCCCTTCTACCATTACCTGGTCCCCAAACCACTTAGCTTTAGATAACATTCTATAAAATATCACATGCTCTTTTTCACTCTTAGAAAAGACATAGCCATTGAATTTAGTGCACATCAACTGAGGGTCAAGACTTGGGCTGTTATGATGCTTACATTCTTACCATGGATTCCTTCTGTGGGCTCACGAGAGATGCAAAGCAAGTTCTCACCGTATGTTCTTTCTCAGCCAGCCATGATAAATCCCACCATAAGGGACTAGCTTGTCTCTGCTGTAGCTGGTTTGATTGCACAGGAATTCCTGGCTCAGGACAATTGTGTGCTAGTGGATCTGTCTTCCAAATTCATCATCACAAGCAGGGAGAGGAGTTGCAGGAGCTCCTATCCGAAGACTTCAGAATAGGTCAGACTTTTCCAGAATGCCCGCAACCTAGCAGAAAGGAGTCCTGAGCCAGAGTTAGCCTCACTGTTTTGGTGGAAGAATCAGAGAAATTACTGGGAGGTGATCACTCTGAGTCTCTGGCAGAGAAGCTCCATGGGAATCACACGTGCATTGTCTCATTGGAATATTTAGTCTGTGTTCTCTTCAGACATCTTTTAGGCTTAACTTTTGTCATGTTTCCTGATTTATTTAGTAATGTGGGGTGATGTTGTATTCTTCTATGGTTTCCTTTTTTATTAAGCTGTCACTTTGTGTACTAGTTTTTTGATTGGTTCTGATTTATGTGGTGTCTAGGTTCTCTCCCTGTCTCAGCTGACCTATCTAGTTTCTATACCTCAACCCCCAAGGCAATATTATTGACATGTTTCTTTGTTCTTTTTCCAAACACATCAACTCCTCCTCCAAAATTTTAAATTCCTCATCTTGAGTTTCTTCAAAGTTACTCCTTTCATCTGTAGTATTATTCTTCAGTCTTCCCTATCCAAAGCCTCTGGCTCTTCCATGTCTTAGCTAGTTTATTGCCCTCCCCCAACAGTAGGTTCTGATAACCACAAAGCATTTCTCAATCACAAAGTAAAGCCTCTTTTTTCCTGTGTCTCACTCTTGCCCCCAGGAAATATCCTCTGAAAACTTTCAATATTAACCCTTCAACTCAACCAAAAGTACTGAAATAAAATCAGAACCTCCATCAACCCTTCTTCTCTACCATTGTGTTCCCTCTATAACCTCTTCCCTACTGTCTAATATTCCTGATCCAATCACTTCTCACTCTTTGCATGGAACCTAATCTCTCACTCTAGGATGGCCATAAATAATAAATTGTCATAGTGTGCATAAAGAATAGACGAAGGGGAAAATACAAATGAAAGGACTATCATATAGAAATGTTGTAAACTTGAATCTGTAGATACTGTTATAGCCAGAAATGATACTTTTAGCAAAACATAGAGACAGAATAGAAATCATTTAAAGTAAACAACAGAAAGAGTAAATACTAGCACTGGACATGCAAAACAGAAAGGTACTTACTGGGAAGCAATTGCCTTCTAGAAATCTCTATATAAGCCACAAACTCCTCACTTTTCTAGTCCTCAAGCCATAGTACCACCCCCCACAAAAGAAAAGAATAAAGAGGGGGCCATAGATAATTAAGAAATACAGGGCCAGAGATTTAGCTCAGTGGTTCGGTGCTTGCCTAGCAAGTACAAGGTCCTAAATTCAATTTCTGGTAATCACATACAACAATTTCAGGAATGGTGATTCATGGCCATCAGCAATCAGAACCACATACCACAATGTCAGGCATGATGGCTCATGTCTGTAATCCTTGTACTTGGGGAGAAATAGGCAAGAAGATTGCTGTGAGCTCAAGGCTGAGCTCAGGACCAGCATGAACTACAAAGTGAGACCCTGTCTCAAAAAAGAAACACACACACACACACACACACACACACACACCACACACAAATTCACATAGGTGAATGGGGAAGCAAGGAAATAGAGGATCTTTGAACTTCCCTCCAATTCTCCCAAGACAAAACAAGGGTCACAAAAGGGATAAGAAAACAAATTCTAGGTAGCAGAAGTCCATGAAAGAAGTGAAAGAAAATAAATAACTTTCATAGCTATTTCCTCAATATGCTCACAGTGAATTTGGGAAAGTAGGTAAGAAAACGAAATAAACCAGACAACTTACCCAAAAGAGTTGAACACATTCAATAAGGACATAGAATTCTGAAAAAGATATCAGACAGAAATAGTTGAAATAAACTATACAGAATTCATAATTACAGAAATAACCAATGTAAAGATAGTGCCTGCTAGTTAGCACAAAAAGTGAGTTACAGTTAGAGTCTGAAGAAGCCAAAAAGAAAATAAGAGAACATAATTATCCAGTAGCTACTAGATGACAGCAAGCAGACCAGTCTAAGGCTAATTGAAGCTAGAGAAAAACAGATGGATTTCCTATAGAAATCATAGAAGAAAATTTCCCAATTATAAGAAAAGAGTTTAACATATAAATAAGTGATGCTTATAGAACACAAAGCAATTATGTTGAAAATAAAGCTTACCAATGCATAACCCTATTGAGTCACAAGATATCTAACAAAAGCTCAGAATTTAAAAAGCAGCCAGAAAAAAGCAAACAGAAAGTCACATATACATATACATATACATATATACATATACATATACATAAACAGATAAACCATTTAGAATCATAGCAGACTTCCCAATATAGACACTAATGGCTAGAAGAACTTTCAGCATTTCAAGCCTTAAGAACAAATAACTTCCAACCCAATTTAACATATCCAGTAAGTTTATCCTTCAAAATAAGATATTCTCATGAAAAGGACCAACACAGAAGATGTAAGAGTACTAAACCAACTTTAGAGAAAATACTTACAGGTATTCTTGACAGAAATGATGAATTGAACACAGCTACAAACACAGAAGCAATTAGTGAGATCAGTGACTAAACAGTAATATAATACATATGGAAAAGAAAGATAAAGGATATACCAACAGATAAATAAGGCAGTGATAGTAAAGAATCAACACATCTCAGTGATATCTCTCAAAGTTAATATCTTAAGCTCTCCAATTAAAAGATACAAATTGGCAGACTGGATCAAAAAACAGAATCTAACAATCTGTCCCCCTCAAGACACTCATCTAATCAAAAAATTCATAAACTAAAATTTAAAAGATGGAAAATAGCATTTCATGAACCAGGGGTAGCAGGGGTAGCAGTTCTAATATAAGATATAGAAAACTTCAAGTTAAAACTTATTAGAAGTGACAAAGAAGATCTCAATACTACATGCTAGTTAGAGAAAGAACCTAATAAGTGGTAAAATTGATAAAAATACATGTACCACATGTAGGAGTACCTATACTTATAAAAGAAAAACTGCTTAAATTAAAAGATAAAATAAGCTAATACAATTATAGTGGGGGATTTTAACATTTCACTTTTCCAAAGACATAGAGCAACTAAACTACAATAGCAAAAAAGAAAATCAAGAAAAATATTCCAGAGCAGAACCTCACCCTTGAACATACAGACTTAATGAATATCTACAGAGTATCTCTCGCTGTTGCAACAGCATAAGCATTCTTTTCAGCAGCACGTTACTTTTTTCAAAATAGATCACACTGTAGTCTACAAAGCCTGCTTACATAAATATAAAAAAATCAGAATCACCCTATGCATACTATCAGACTACTGTACAATGAAAATAAAAATCAATGAGAGAAGAAATTTCAGAAAAAGGAAGGGCTCATGAAAAATTAACAACATATTCCTAAGCAACTGAAAGGTCACGAAAGAAATCAAAATTTCTGGATGTTACTGACAATGATAGTAGAGCTTGTTGAAACACCTGGGACATGAGGAACACAAATGTAGTTGTCAGAGGAAAACGCGTCACAATCAGTGCTCGTATTAGGAAAACTGAGGAAGCTCAAATAGATAACCAGAGGAGAAACCCTAAGATACCTGAGAAACAACCAACCAGCCCCAAACTGACCTTATGGGAGGAAATGATGAAGAGAGACATAAAATTCAGACTAAAAACAATATGAAGGAACAACAACAACAAAACAAACCTCAATAAATAAAAGAGTCAGTTCTTTGAAAGAGTCAATAAAATAGACAAATCTATAGCAAGACTTAATATGAGAAAATATTCAGATCAGTACAATTAGAAATAAGAAAAGAAAAATCACAAGTACTGTGAAAAGCCAGAGGACAGTAACTACTTTGAAAAATTATATTTCTACAAATTAGCCAAATTTGAAAACATGGACAGGTTCCTAGACACATCAAAACTAGCAAAACTAACCCAAGAAGATACAAATTGCTTATGGATACAGTAATAAAGAAGAATTTGAAGGGTTCACTGCTGAATTCTACAAAACTTTCAAGAATGCTATATCACCAGTACTCCTCAAGCTCTTCAAAGAAATTGAAAGAGGTTTAATGCTCCTAAACTCATTTATAGCAGCTAGCATCAGAGTAGTGGTAAAACTGGATAAGAACTCAACTAAAAAAGCCCCAAAAACACCAAAATCTTCATAATGAACATGGGTCCAAAAATCCACAAAGAGATATTAACAAATGATCAAGCAGGCTTCATTTCAGAGATGCAAGTGCCAGTGAAGGGAAGGAGCAGAAGGGGGAGTAAGAAGACGGATATGCCGTGCACAGAAATCTCATCTCCTTTATTAATGTAGACATTATATGCCATAACATGAGCCAAAATCAATAATACCAACAAGACTGACAAATAAGATAAGGGAATTGGAAGAGGAAAGAGAGCAGATATGTGGAAGGAGCTTAAAAAACCCAACACACTTTAGTATGGATATGTAACCACTGCCCAAGATGATTTTAAACTGCCTGACCTGCAAATATGTACTGATAAAATAATTTTTATTTAAAAATTAAAAATAAATGAAATGCAATATCTATGTGAGTGGTTATTAACAAGGCAATCAAAATATATATAACAAAATGTAACATCTAGACTAGTTAAAAATAGTTCTGGTCAGAGAACGTTTGATGTGGAACAAAAGAACTCAGTATAAACCACAGCAATATATTTACTGAGAAAAACTTACAGTCTTACTCCAGAGAAATTATAAATTTAAATATAAAGATAGAGTTCGCAAACATCTGATTAGAAATAATAATAAAAGGGAGTAATCAAATGTGTTCCAGACTTTCTCTGTACAGAAGGCTTAGTGACAGGAAGCATCAAGTAGTAAAATTCTGGGATTCAAGGCTCCTATCAATTAATTTCACATTAATCAAATTGTCCTTCATGAGGCAAGTCAGCAAACAAAGAGCATCAACTTGGCATTTTCTGAGAGTGTTTCAATCACATGCATTAACTTCCTCGGGGGCAGGGTGGAAATCAACCAAAGACATATAACAGTCATCAGAAAGTGAACTAAAACTTAAAATTACACAGATTGTATAAGAAAGAATAGCAGAAAATTGAAAACCAAGTAAATTTAGCCTTAAGAATTTTATTATAAAGTCACAAGTGAGAATATTAGTATCATGATTATTCTAAAATATGAAAAATTTAAGAAGCTTAATTATAAAAACTAAAAGAGGTAAAAAGAAATAGGATTAGTGTACTTATTTCACAAAAGAGATCATTAAATACTTGACAGTTAAAGAGTAATGTTCTAGTACACATGGAACAAATTTTGACTTTAATAAGAATAACATACAAGCCATCAAGGAACAAATTAGAAATGTAATGAATGTCGAGAACACAGAAAGAACAATAACAGTAAAATAAAATTAGAATTATGTAACGTTCAAGAAGACAGAGGTAAGTAGGGCAGATCTTTCTACCAGGAAACAACTGTGATTGAATGTACTCAGCTATGTTCTTTAAATAAAACATTACTTAAAGAAATTAGAAAAAGATAATCTGTAAAACTAAAAGAAAATTCAAAAGAATAAAACAGGTGAAATTAAATTAATATTAGATAATATAAATTTCAAGGTGTTATTTGATTTCATAAGTGGAAGATAAACAACTTTAAACATTTTTTATTTCACACTTTAAAAAGATAGAATCTGCAATTGAATACGTGTACCATAAATTTCATTTGATAAGTAACATATACATTAAAATGCAAATCAAAGCTCTTAGAAATACTAAATGATGTAACTCAGATATTATCATATAACTTTTAGTTCCTATCAGATAAAATGAATATAATTAAGAAATAGAGGGTCAACAGTAAAGCCAAAAATGGTTTAATAGAAACCTATCTAACTTGTGTAACTAGTGCCAATTTATATAAATAAAATATTTTGGGTTGGTCTAAAGGATTTTATAAAATTGATCATGTATTTTACCATGTTTCAATATATTCATCCAAATCATACATTTTATAAGATGGAATATATTACCAGACTAAAATTCAAGGTAAGTATTAATATTAAATTAAGACTATAAATAAAGGCCAGGGAGTTAGCTCAGTGGTTTCAGCGCCTGTCTTGCAAGCGCAAGGACCCGGATTCATTTCCCTGGTAACCACATACCATACTGGACGTGGAGACTCAAGCCCAGCAGCAATCAGTACCACATACCACAGTGCCGGGCATGGTGGCTCATGCCTGTAATCCCAGCACTCAGGAGGCAGAGGGAGGAGGATTGCTGTGTTGTGAGTTGGAGGCTGAGCTCAGGGCCAGCCTGAACCACAAAGCAAGACCCTGTCTCAAAAAAAAAAAAAAGACTATAAATAAAAATAATTTTAGACATGTTAGAAAAAAAATCTCTTAAATGTAAGATGGTTAAATATAAGTAAGTAAAATGAATTAGTCTCATTAGAATATAATAATATCTCATATAATGTTTCTTGGTAAATGGCAAAGATTGACAATCTTGAAGTAAATTATTTGTTTAAACTGTTTAGTTTTAAGACAAATAAAGGAAAACTACATATTAAATGCTCCAATTCATGGAGTAAAGAAAAGCAAAGAAGCAAAAGAAAAACTTACTGAAAATACATCTAAGAATTGATGACTATAAAAGAAGGAATAAATCTAAGAACTAACTCTTTAAATAAATTAGTTATATCTTTTAAGGAGAATATTAATTTAAGGAAAAACTACTCAGATTTTAAGAGAAAATATTGATACATAAATATTAATAGGGAAGGTGATTAACCCTAAGACACACAACTTAAAACGAAATGCGATGGATATCCAAATTTCTCTGCAAAGACTTTTGAAAACTCCTCCATACAGGAGTTTTCTCCTGTTCCCCAGTTACCCTTCTGTGTCTCTGAAGGTTGAACTTCCTCTATGAGATCTCCACATATGGGACCTGTCCACAGGTGTCTGTTAGCTTTAATGTGAATATTGTTGCCAACCTCATCACCCCATCTTAGATCTCTTGCTTGACTTTTGCAAACTTCCTAGTTTATTTCTTCTTGGTGGTGTGATATTTATTTCACCTTTAACATGTGCAAAAGCCAGCTGTTGGTAGTCCTTTCCCTTCAAACATGTTTCTTCTCCCTTCTTGTCTAAATCAGAAAGTGGTAATGGCTGTCCAGCTTCTCTGGACAACACAGCCGATCTTGTCTCCTGTTCCCACCCCATGAACTGTGTAGCTCCCTTGCCTGAATGTTACCACAGCCCCTTTACCTCTCACTTCCATCAGCAGTGACAGGATTTGCTAAACAGAGCCTGCTCTAGATCTCTCACTAGATTGCAAGTCCAAGTAAATTATATCTAGTCCACTGGAACATGGAAAACTGCACATATACATTCACTAGAGCCTTATTCACAATATCTTTCTGTAGGTGAATAAATTGTGGCAAATCCAGCCAATAGAATCTTAGGCATAAAAATGAACAAAGGTGCCTGGACACAAAGTGACACAGGGAAACCCCAAACACACAGTACTACATGAAAGAAAACAGTTTGAAAGGGTACAATGTTGTGGGAGCCTAACTTTGTAACAGTCTGGGAAGGCAAACCATGGAAAGTAAAATAAGTGGTAAATGATACTCGGAGGAAGGGCTGAGAGGACAGGGAGAGATAAATGAGTGCAGCATGGAGATTTCCAAGTCATTCAAACTGTTCTTATAAGATCGTAGTAGTGGGACATGAAAATATACATTTTCCCAAACCTACCACGTCTGTAACCCAAAGAATGAATCCTAATATACACTAGACTTCAGTTAATAACAAATCTGGATTTGATGACAAGGCAGCTCCACACCTCTCTGCAAAACTTTCTACTACCCTGAGCCCTAATACACTTGATTTTTCTGTCATTGTATTTTGTTCCCTTCCTACCACTTATCATAATTTCTAACTTTTCATAATTATTCTTTCACACTAGAGCTGTGAAATCCTAAAAGCTACCAAATCGTGTTTTGTTCACATTAGTTCTTAGCATCTTGCGCTGTGATAGCCACAGAGTAGATATAGTGGAACAACAGGGCATCTGATGGAAAATACAACTTTAGTATCAGACAGGAAGTTCTAAGAGAGAAGGCCAAGTGCAACTCTTTATGGTAATTAACCCGGCAATATCTGTAAGTTTCTAAAATACATAAATTTATATATTTAAATTTCTAAATAGATAAATTTCTAGAAATATATATTTTATATCTAAAATATATAAATATGTCTAAAATATAAATATTTATACAACTATAAAATATATATTTAGATATATAAATATATATAAATTTCTAAATATATAAATTTCTAAAAATAATGCAAAGGGAAATAGAAATATCTGAATATTCATGGAATAAAACCAGAAGTTTGTTGATGGAACTAACTCTGAAGAGGATACCTGGTTAAGAATATTTTAAGGATAATTTCCCCAGACCTTTCAGACAAAAGCAATTTCCATATTATTTAAAATGTTATTTGGCATAAAAATATTACTTATTCCTCATGTGAATAAGTAATTCCTCATGTGCAAATATAGCCAGCTTATTTGAGAGTAAATAGTCAAACACCCTAAATAAATAATAGTAATTCCAACATAGATTATATTAAAATAACATAAACATTTTATTACATTAAGGGTGGATTGATTCCCAATCATTTTATGTATTACAAATATAGCTAACAGATATTCAGAAAACTAAATAAATGATATCAATATAAACGCAAAATTTTAAAATAGTAACAGGGCTGGGGATTTAGCTCAGTGGTTCTGTTACCTGTTTTGCAAGCACACGGTTTCTTGTTCAATCCCCACTAACTACTACAACAATGCCAGGTGTGGTGAAGCAATCACCATGCTGGGCATGGTGGCTCATGTCTGTAATCCTTATACTCGGGAGGCAGAGGGAGGAGAATTGTTGTGAGTTTGAGGCTGTCCTGGGCTACATAGTGAGCTCAGGGCCAGCCTGAATTAGAAAAGTGAGACCCTGTCTCAAAATAAAATAAATACAATAAAATAGTAGAAAATATATTAAAACTAATAAATCATATTAAGAGCTCAAAAAAGTTGAAAAACTATGTAGTCATCTCAGTTGATGTCAAAAAGGCATTTAAGAAATTCAGCCTTAGTGTATGAAGAATGTGCATAATAGAAATAATAGGATATACATATTGTATGAAGAAATGGCTCAACTTCAAGCAAATGTTGAACTAAATATTAAAAAATTATAAAAAATATAGAGTAATATGTAGGAACACATTTTACTTCATCTTTCTCAGCTGTTTCTATAAGATACAGATAAGTAGGTGTCTATAGAGTTATGGAGAAGGTTATGCCATGCAGTTTTAACAAATAGCTTTACATAGCCACAATACATTAGTGAAAATTAAATTAAATTAATTAAATTAAATTTTAATAGTGAAATTTCCCTATTTCACTATTAAAATCTACAGAGTAATTTAGTATTGACTGATAAACATACAGAGGTTTACTCCAGTTTTCAAGGGAAGGACAAAAGCAAGAGGGTCAGACAAAAGTGTTTTAGATTTTGGGTTGTGAAGACCCAGAGGGGTCTAAAATGAAAGATTTGTTTCTAAGACTCAGCATTGAATGGCCTTGTAATGAATCCATTAGAAATGTTGATTCCAGTGGATCAAAGAAAGAATCATCATGAGAGTTACTCAGAGACCCCAAAAACCTTTGTCTGGCTTACCTTACAGGTCACTATTCAGACTTGTAGCAAACATTGATTCCTTCCCTGCCCAGACTTTCTGAGAATCAAAATCATATTGGTTATGCGATGAAATTTTATTCTGTAGCTGTTCAGTTACAGTTTGACAGAGTTATATGCCATTTTGATTATTTAAAACCCAACATTCCAGGTCTGGGGATTTAGCTCAGTGATTCTGGTACCTGTCTTGCAAGCTCAAGGGCCCAGGTTTGATACTGGTAACCACATACAACAATACTGGATCTGAAGACTCACAGTTACCAGCAATTAGTACCACATACCACAGTACCAGGTGTAGTGGCTCATGCATGTAATCCCAGCACTTGGGAGACAGAGGCAGGAGGATTGCTGTGAGTTTGAAGCTGAGCTCAGAGCCAGCCTGAACTACAAAGCCATACCCTGGCAAAAAACAAATAAACAAAAAAAAAAGAAAACACACCAACACCACAACAAAACCTAATATTTCATTAGACCCAAGGAAGATGTTTCTGTGTTATACTAGCTGCCGGTAGGTTCAGAGAAGACCACTGGATGGACACGAAGCAAGTTAAGGAAGATAATAGTTTCCATTTTAAGATTTTTAAATTTGAGGGTGGGGTAGGCCATGTTGAGCTAAAGGTAGTAGAGACTTTATAACCTTGCAAGTATTATTTGCATACTATTCATACAAATATAAATAGTTGCTTAATTTTGTCCTAGGATTTCTAATAAATTAAATAATTAAAGTAAAATATAAAAGTACTGGAAATTAATTAATTTTACAATGCAGGGTCATTTACATAGATAAAAAAGAGTGGAGTGTAAAGATTTGAGGGTTAGTAACAGAAATGAAATTCAATAAGGAGACTTCTCACAAAATCCATATACATGAATTCATATAGTTCTTATCATGCAGCAGTAGCTCTCTAAAAAGTATAAAGGCAAAGTGCCATTTAGAATAGTAACATGAATTTAATTTTAAAATCTGTAAGGTCATCTAAAGAAACATATAACATATTCAGTGGGAGATAAAAGAATTCAGCAATTATCCACTGTGTTCTCAGGAAGAAGCATTTTTAGCCTATTTGATGAAAATGATTTTTCAAGTTATCGAATACATCAATAAGGAAAGAAACATGAATCTAGAAAGAATGAGAGGACTAATATTTTCCCTTCTAAATATTAAAGTGATAAATCTGTAACAAAATAATGTGTCAAGTTCAGATCTCTATAACAGAATAAAAATCTAGAAATACCCCCCAGGGTATGTTAAATATTACATAGCAAGCAGAAAATGATGCTGAAATGAAAACTGATCTTGCACATTTTTAGCTAATTAGTGAGGAAAACATAACCCATATCTTAAGTAATGAAGTAATGTTTGAATTTCATATAGCCTCCCTATTTATAAAAATTAGGTTAAAATTAATATCCATCTAAATAAAAAGTATAGAAATTTCATTCCTAAACTTAAAGCAAGTCTTCTTTAAAATCATCAGAGAAAAAGACTGATGATTTAAATTCTGTGGTTCATTGAATTTTCTCTGTTAAAACTCACTATAGGACCAGGGATTTAGCTCAGTGGTTCCAGCGCCTGCTTTGCAAGTGCAAGGTCCTGAGTTTGATTCCTGGTAACCACATACAACAATGCTGGGCATGGAGACTCATGCTCACCAGCAATCAGAATCGCATACCATAGTACCAGGTATGGTGGCTCATGCCTGTAATCCGAGCACTTGGGGGGAAGAGTAGGAGGATTGCTGTGAGTTCAAGGCTGAGTTCAGGGCCATCCTGAACTACAAAAGTGAGAGCCTGTCTCAAAACAAAACAAAACAAAACCCCCAAAAATTCACTATAAACTGAGTTTAAGAACCTGAGAGAACTTCTCAGAGAGATATTACTGGTCAAAGTGAACTAATAAAATTGTTCAGTGTCTCTGGAGATTGAGCCAATGGCCTAACACACATTGAAGGATGCTTATTCAAAAGGTTTTCTGGAATCTTGCGTGAGGATGTGGCATTTGAACTAGGAGTTGCACTTAACCTTCATAAGTATATGCTTCAGAAAAGCTGTTTCAGTGGGCTAGTAAGCTGAGTGGCACATCCTTTCTCAGCTTCCTTGAGTAGATTCTTTCTGATAGGTTTGGCAGTTTATAAACAATGGCAAAGGTCATTTTCTATAACTCTGTGCTGCAGAAGACTGTGTGAGTGGATACCAGTGGAGCCATTCTCTCACTCCCAACTCTCACTTGCTAGGTTGAGAACATCTGGATGAGGAAGGTGGATAAGCATGGATTTCCCCAACCCTGCAAAGGTCGGTGCTGCAGGAAAGCTGCTCCAGTGGGCTTTGGGAGGTCCTACCTTCCCCAACTTCTTCCTGGGGAAAAAAATATGTTCTGGTTAAACTTAATATCCAGTTAAATGCAGCATATTCTGTGTTCCCTGACAGTTCCCTGGCCTGCAAGGTGCAAGCCTACTATCTCACACTTCCCCCATAGCCTCACACACACACAACTTCTGATCTGTAGGGAGAACACAGGCAGAGCAGCTACTGAGTCTATCACTCTCCTTCAGCTCCTGCTTCATAACAGGTTTTCTGTCCAGATCAGAGAAAACCTCAAAGGCTCATGGTGCTCTTTCTCTGCCCTGAATTTTCACGTTATTCATTCAGACTCTGGAGCAATTTATGCATCAAAGTATTGTTGAAAGTAATAGTGCCACTAGCTAGCAATACATAGACATAAACATGTGGCTTTTAAGTCAGTGGAAACTTAACAAGAAGGTCAGGAAAAAGAAAATCAAAGAGCCTTGATGGAACTGCAGTCATCCGTGGAATTCAGAAATTGTCTCTTTGTTGGGGGCAGCCTCCACTGAGGAGCCATTCCCGGGAGATCTTTTAAGCTCAAGTCTGCTATGGTTTGGGTGTCTCCAGGCTTCCCTGTACCGAAGGCTTGATATACAATGTGATGCTACTTGAAGTGGTCTGACCTTCAGGAGATGACCAAGTGGGAGGTCCTGACAAGGTTGGGTTTGTGCCCTTGGAATTCTTATCAAATTCCTTGGTAGTTCTTGAGAGAGGGTTGCTATTAAAGCTTGCCAAAGACTAAAACTAGATCTAACTTTTGCACCATGTGCCAAGATAAAATCAAAGTGGTTAAGAGACCTAAATATTAAAACAGACACTCTAAACCTGTTGCAAAACAGGTTAGGTAAAACTCTCGAAGACATTGGCTTAGGAAAAGACTTCTTGAACAAAACCTCTATAGCATAGGAATTGGTGGAAGAAATCAGCACAGGGGGCCTCATTCTATTTTTTTTTTTCAAGGTGCAGTACTTTAATGTAAATAATTTTGAACAAACCTCAATTCAAGTCTTTGCAAGAGTCCAAAGGAGAGTGAAGGAATCTGGGTTTAACTTTGGCCATTTATTCAGAAAGTTCTGGACACATACCAGAAACTACTCATATATATTCTTCCCTTAAGGTGCCCTGGGTTAGTCATTTTATTTATTTTTTATTTTTTTAATCGTTATTGGTACATTAAATATACACATCATGATTGCACTCCATGATGGGGATTTGTACCAGTATAAGACACAACCCAATTCAAAAATGGGCATCTGAAATGAACAGATACTTTTCAGAGGAAGAAGTAAGAGCAGATAAGAAGCATATGAAGAAATGCTTAACATCATTAGTCATTCGAGAGATGCAGATGAAAACAACATTGAGATTTCATCTCACTCCACATAGAATGGCTGCCATTTCAGAATCAGCCAACAGCAAATGTTGGCGAGGCTGCGGAGAAGAAGAAACCCTTCTCCACTGTTTGTAGGATTGTAGACTCATACAACCCCTGTGGAGATCAGTTTGGATATTCCTCAAAAAGCTAGGATTGATGGTCCCATTTGACCTGGCCATTGCCCTGCTAGGTATATACACACAAGAATTAAAAGACTCATATCACAGTGACATATGTGCACCCATCTTTATAGCAGCCCAATTTGTGATTGCTACATCTTGGAAACAA
>PVIR01032042.1:0-18969 GCA_004026965.1 Petromus typicus
TTTTAATATGTTAACTTTTCAAATTAAAATTATATTCTATAGGTAAAAGTTTCTGCCACAAATCACTAATAATAAATGCTGCTCAAAATGATAAAACAAGGTAAATCAGCATTATGAACCTTCAGCATTTGTTAACATAATGTGTATCACCAGCACTTGATGCAGATTTAGCAAATTCTATGAATTAGGTCCTACCAAGCTAAACATAGAATCCCTAACAAAATTTCGAGACAGCTGTAAGCATTTTGGTGATTCTAAACATCAAAGAATTTGTCAGGAAAGCTATATTCAATGGGATGATTTCAATTTTTAAAAGACTACTTCAGTTTTCCTGAAACTGGGTATGTTCTCTGAACTAAGATTATTAAAAACTAATCTTTGATGTAAGTAGTACTGCCCTGAAATACAAAGGCAACAAAAACTCCCCTCTCTTCAAAAATTCCTTTTGTGTAACGTCTTCTATCATATTCCTGAGAGAGCTGTATAACAAATTAAGTTGAGACATAATTATTTTAGAGCCAGAAACAAAGATTGGGTAATAGAATTACGGGAGCTATTTTGCTCTGGCCATAATGTATTCATCTGTAATTTTTATTGCATGAAGTTCCAAACACAAGATAATAAACTTCCCTGACAATCACTTAATCTTGAGAAAATAGGAAATCTGTGGAAGCTAGTTTCAAAGTCTAATTCAGTGACACTAACAGACACTGCCATGGAACCTTGTTCAGTGAGGGTGAGAGTTTTTATATCAAGTTCTTATGCTATTTCCTAACTTATATATTAATCATGTGAACTAATTAAATGCAAAAAAAGGCATCTTAGAATGTTCTGTAACATTCCACAACTCAGCTTTTTCTCAGAAATATGCCTCAGTATTTCCCATAAGTCAAAGTAATTGCTAGGAACTCTACCTAACCAAACCCAAACTACTATGTAGTCTACGATGATGAGTGATTTCATCTTGAGCCTCATAATCATAAGGACAGATGTACACCATTTTATTATGGTCATAAAAGAAAAAGTTCCTCATGAGAGAGTGTTTTAGGAAACGCTTCATGGAAATGGTGATATGTCAGCAGATGAAACTGCCTCAAACTTAGATTTATTTACTATCAGTCCTCATTAATTCTACTACAGTATAATTAGTGGGGGTCATACAATGCTGAAAAATCAATTAAATATTGTTGAATAGATACAGACCTCAATGTAAAAATGACATGCTTTTATTTCCTACAAAGTTATTGAAATAAGAATGTAAATCTTAAAAAAGTATTTTCTTCCCTTTAAGAAGTAATGAAGATGTAATATTAGATTTTTATTATTGGAATTATAAGGAATGACATGTGTTAGGGAGGTAAGTTGGGGGAGCTTCAGTAATTGGAACAATGTAAGAGAATGTAAGAGATGCCACTTAAATCACAGCCTTCGGAGGCTTTCCAGAACTTCAGAAGCACCAAGATTACCAAGAAATTAATGAGCCATTCTATCTATGACATAAGAAGTTTATTAGTCTCACTGGACCATATTTTGTCCATTTTATTGTCTTGTCTACATACTGTAATTTAAACATTTATATAAATTTATGTTTATAAAATTTTGTAAACAGCAAGAGAATTTAAGTCATCAAAAATAAAATAAAAAACATGATTCTGGTCATAGCACAGGGGTAGAGCACTTGCCTAGAATTTGTAAGACCCTGTTTTACATCCCTAGAAAAGAATAAAAATAAGACCTATTAAATCTATAGATTCTATAGGAAGCTTCTATTATCTACCTTTTAGAAAGAGAAAGGTGGAAAGATTTTAACTTTCCAAGTGATTGCTTATACTAAAAAACTTTGACATGTTGATTAACCTTCAGTGAACTTAAGTGCCAAATTAATGTCTTTATCCCATAGTGTCACTTTAATACCGTCAGTTGATATTTTCAGGAACTTGCTGGCGGAGACAGAAATTCCAGGCAGAAAATAATTCAAAAAGTCATCCATGTCCTTTGTCTGGTGCCTGTTTCCCTTGGAATACAACCATTTTCTTATTTTCTGCAAACGTCTGCTGATAACATTGAAATTTAAAATCTAGGTCATAGACTTCTTCCAAATTTAAGCCCTTTAGCTTCAGATTTTATGCCAAAAAGAAGACTTATCTGTTTACGAAAAGCCTGCCCAAAAAAGAAGATGATCATTGTCCAGAGAACAAAATATAAAAGTTGAGAGGTGGGTGTGCCGCCAAGCAGTTCATTTAATCTGAAGGAAGCAGACACGGCAGGAAGCAGGATTCAACTAGAGGTGCAAATGAATTAAATGAGGATATTTTTCCTGTTATGTTTATCTTTATGGGTTCCATGAGTATCATGATTGCTCTGTTCTACTCTATGGGCTCTTTCTCCTACCTTTTCTCACATGTCAGAGTATGATTAACATGTTCCTCACAATGCAGCCATGAGGTACGGCTTCATTCCCTGACAAATCTTCATTAGATTCAGGTCCTGACTTGACACAGAACACCATGTCAGTCCATTACTACTACCCTGTACCAGATTCCATTCCTTTTCTTTTGCCATTTCTTGTCCTGTTTCAATTCTGTTTTTCTTTTTTCTGTACTCGAGACTGAACCTAAGTCCTTGATACCAAGCTACATTTCTAGACTCCCTTCTCTTTTATTTCCTGACAGAAGATCTCAATATGTTTAACAAAGTAGGCTTGAATTTGTGATTCTCCTGCCTCTTCCTGCCAGAGTGCTGGGATGACATGCCTATGCCACCACACCTAGATCTCTTCAGTTTTGAAGCAGGACTTTACTGTATTAAAACAAAAACAAAAACTCAAAATGATTCAATAATAACATTCTAGCTAAATTTTATGCAGCTTCTGATTTTTTTAAAATAAAATTTATGTAAATATTTAAATTATGGTATGTAGACAACAAATCAATAAAATAGAAAAACATGGTCCAGTGAGGCTAATAAACTTCTTATGTCATAGATAGAGTGGCTGAGTATTTTCTTCATGTTTGTACGGGTCTGGAAGCTTGTGGACAGTTGTGATTTGAGGGGCACCATTAAAATTTCCTTACATTCTGAAGTCCACCAATATATTTCTCTAACACCCATTATTCCTTATTATTTCAATAATAGAAATTTGATTTTAACTCAAATCAGCTAATTAAAATATAGACACTGTTGATGAAACTAAGAGATTTAAAAGTAAGGTATCCAAGGCCAATTTCATCTTTTCATAATTTATGCCAGACCCCATTCTATGTGTTTTTTAGAAGATTAACATGTTTAGAATGTTCATAAAATGCTGTAAAATCTTTGGGGCATCAAATAAATCTAACTAGTCCCATGGTGATAGTAATAGAATTTAATATTCAAAGCATGTAGATGTCATATGCACATAAGCACAACCTCACATAAACACATCCTCATATTAAGGATATAAAAGGACTACAGCTTCAGCTAGTTAAATTCTTGTCACTCACAAAAGTCATGCCACCGTGCAGAAGGAAACCTATGAAAACACTCTTGCATACAGTCAAAATATATTTCACAGTCTCTTTTATTAATGTATAAAGATATTTAAAAATACACCCTCAGTAATTCACTAACATCAGGAATAGACTCAGGCAATAAGGATTTGGAAATTCTTGACAAACACTTGGTGGAAGCAAACCATAAATACTTTCATAAATTTTTTCTAGCAAAGGATAAAATAGCAGAGTCAAATATCTACTCCTCATTAGAGAGTCTGGTTCAGCAGATGGAGTTCAAATTTCAAGACCTAAAGGAAAAAGCTGTGGTTGCCATGTAGAGAACCTGGAGGGTCCACGGAAGCTGCTATGTCACACCAGGTGCTTTCCAGTGTTGTTGACAAGCAGTCTTGAGAGAATAGAGAACTCAGGAGATTTTAATGTCAAGGAATCTGGAGCTCAGAACAGATATGGAAAACGAGAAGTAATTGCTCTTCTTCTAGAGTGGATGACTTGGCTTTCTCTAGTCAGCCAAAGATTTTTTTTTGAAGTAAAAACACTGGGAAAGCTCAGCAGACCACTAAGTCCATCTCTCATCAGTCCAGAACCTGGGTGGGGCTGATGATGTCAATCGGAGATGAACTGTGATGTCATAAAGTGCTGGAATCTGTCTTGACTGCACTATGGAGTGCACTAGAGTGCACTAAAGCAAAACGTAACCTCAAAATGTTTATAGTAGACTGAGAGATGTAAAAGAAAATTATAATACAATACATATATGACAGGATATAGATATATGCAAGATGCTATGAGAAAACATAGGAAAGAGTACTTAATTCTGAATGTAGAGTTTAGAAAAAGCTTCCTGTATCTGCTGTCTTTAATTATGGGTAAGAGTTTGCCTATGGGGACCAGAAGGAGTCTAATAAAGGGTTGTGTGCATAGATACCAAAAAGACAATGTATGAAAGGAACTGAAAAATGAAAGAAGAGAAAGGGCTTAACCTGAAATTGCGTAAACTGGAGATGAAATAGCACCAGATCTCAAAATAGCTTAATCCTTCCTTCTTCCCTTCTTTTCTTCCCTTCCCTTACCTTCCCTTCTTTCCTCTTCCTCTCTGTCTCTGTCTCTCTGTCTCTCGCCCCTCATCCTTCAGGGATTAAACCCAGGCTCTCCAAACTGGGCTGCAACCCTAACCACTTCTCCTTTTGGAGACAGTCTCCCTAGCTTGTCAAATTGCCAAGGGCGGGCTTGAACTTGCAATCATTCTGCCTTAGAGTGATCTGTTTATGACATAGCAGGTCATGTAGAATTGTCTGTGGGTTCATTCACTCGGTAGCAGTAGAACTTAATAACAACAACAGAGCCCATACAACCCACCAAAATGAAAATATGTAGCACTCGGCCTTGTATAGATGATCATTACCTCTCTAGGGTCTAAAAGGCCCTACCAAAATCCTAATTTTTTTCTTTTTTGTTTTGATTTCTGTTTGACTTTCTTCCTTCTCTCTTTTAATTACTTGAAAGGAAATGCCCTGCTATTCTGTGTTTTCCATGTGCTAAAAGTATTTGTTTACTTTTTATCACAAAATGTTTATCTCTGTGCTATAGAACTATGATAACAAGTATAATATTGGTCATCTGAGTCATTCCCTCCCTCTGTTTAGTATATTAAGAGTTGGCTGGGCTGGGGAGTTAGCTCAGTGGTTCTGGCGCCTGTCTTGCAAGCGCAAGGGCCCGGGTTCAATTCCCCGGTAACCACATACCTTACTGGGTGTGGAGACTCACGCCCAGCAGCAACCAGTACCACACACCACAGTGCCGGTTGTGGTGGCTGATGCCTGTCAACCCAGCACTCGGGAGGCAGAGGCAGGAGGATTGCTATGATGTGAGTTTGAGGCTGAGCTCAGGGCCAGCCTGAACTACAAAGCGAGACCCTGTCTCAAAAAACCTAAAAAAAAAAAAGAGTTGGCTATTTATTAAGTGCATAAATTAAGCCGCATGAGTAAATTCCTACAAACTTATCTCAGACAAAATAAATCATGAACAGGGCCGGGGATTTAGCTCAGTCGTTCCGGTGCCTGTCTTGTAAGCGCAAGGACCCAGGTTCGATCCCCAGTAACCACATGCAATACTGGGTGTGGAGACTCGCACCCAGCAGCAATCAGTAATACATATCACAGTGCTGGGCGTGGTGGCTCACGCCTGTAATCCCAGCACTCAGGAGGCAGAGGCAGGAGGATGGCTGTGATGTGAGTTTGAGACTGAGCTCAGGGCCAACCTGAACCACATAGTAAGACCCTGTCTCAAAAATAAATAAATAAATAAACAAAAAAATCATGAGCGGATCTATAAATTAATAAAATACTCCAATTCTCCCAAAACCCTTTCTAATATTTTTCTAATCTTACTTAGAATATGAGTACTTTATTACTCTTTTAAAAAACCTGTTATTAAACATGGTAGTTACTTTAATATTGAGCTTCTGAAACACATCCTTTTCCTAGGTAAATGTGAGAAAATTTGAGGGAAATCTTCAAAACTGACAATAATTGAATTTTAAACCACAACTTTATTAGTGATATATATCTATATAGATATAGATATATATGTCTACTTCTACATATATGTATGTGCATAGGTAAGTCATAAACTTTTATGTTGATGTTGACTTCTGATCCCCTTTAGCAGCCCTACTAGAAATTTCTGATTTCTGGTAATTAAAATTTTATTTTATTTATTTTTTTAGCTTCCAGTTTTTTGAGACAAGGTCTCGCTTTGTAGTTCAGGCTGGTCCTTAACTCAGCCTCAGACTCACAGCAATCCTCCTGCCTCTGCCTCCTGAGTGCTGGAATTACAGGTGTGAGCCATCATGCTCAACACTGTAGTATGTGGTACTTGTTACTGGTGAGTGTGAATCTCCACGCCTGGCATTGTTGTATGACCAAGGATCAAACTTGGGCCCTTGCTCTTGCAAGGCAGGCAGTGGAACCACTGAGCTAAATTGCCAGCCTCATAATTAAAATTTTGTACTCACTTTTCACCTATGAACTCTTTGAACAGAGAATGAATTAATAATGTAGCATATTACTAAAATGTAGGATGTGGGAATGTTTGCAAACTGAATTTGAATCAATTAACGGATAAAAATATATTTCTTCAATCCATCCATGGTCAACACTCGGAGTTTACTCAAATTTCCAAGTCTTCAGTGATTATTGCATGAAAACAAGGGTCACGAACTAGAAGGAAGGGATGTGCAGATAGTAGGGTGATCGGAGGCAGCACCTGCTGTGTCTTTGCACTAGCGCTTTGTTAAATGCACTAGAATCTCAGTCTTTGCACTGAGACTTCTGCAAGCATGAGAGCCACACGACACTTCAGTCTCTTTGGTGCCCAGCAGTATGCTGTTGACACTAGTATCTGTATATATTAAGTTAGATTTCAGTGATTGGTAAATGTTAGCATATAAATTTAAGATAAAAAGAAATTGATTTGTATTAATTATCATGCATTTACTGTAGAAAATAATGTATCCTACAAAATTCCATAGTAAGCTAGTCACAACCAAAGTTAGGAACATTGGTCCAAAATTATCTACTGATAAATTAATTATGAACAAAGCATTCGTTATGTAGAATACTGAACTTTCACAAAGTCTGCCTTTTACTATTTATGAAAAAGCTCTTAGAGATTAAGTGGGTTACTATAAATCATTTTTCAAAAGCACGTTTTACACTTCAGTCTTTAGTGGACCTTAAAATGATGGAATGCCTACATTACTTATCATTCAAGCATGTAGTAGAGATGGCAATTTTAATCCTGTTAGTACCGTCATGACTAATACATTAGGAAGACCAGATAGGCTCTCTTTGTTGGTGCATATTAGCAACACAGAATAATGAGGTTTGTTTTGTTATATTGCTACATGTATATATCATATCTTCACTATTTTCATCCCCATTACTCCTCTCCTCCTTTTCTCCTCCTTCCCCCTGAGCCCTTTCCTCATCTGTCTTCTACTTTTCTGTAATGTCTCCTTCATTTTATTGTATTGTATTTTATTTATAAATTGCTCATAGAACATAAAACACGCTATATTTAACTTTTGGGGTCTAGTTTATTTCATTTAACATTGCTGGGCTCCATTTTCCACCCTTTTTTGAAAAAGACATGATTTTGTTCTATTTTTATTTTACGTATTTGTTATTAGTGTATATTAATAATGCAAATTAAGGACTTCATTTTAGCTGATTAATACATATCTATAACATGCTTTGATCATGTAACCTCCTGCCTCCACACTTGCCACATTATCCCCAAGTTTCACATTTGAGGAGTGTGTGATGCATATAATGTATTTTTATCATTTCTGGCCCTCCATTACCTGCCCTTACACCCTCTTTATTCCCTTCCTCCTGTCTAATAAGTTTCCCTTCTACTTTCTTCTCATTCTTTTTAGATTCCATGTATAAGAGATTTTGTTCTTTATGCTGAATACTACTCCACTGTGCATTAGTACCACACTTTCTTTTTTTGGTAAAGTTTTGCATTATCATTAATTGACAATAATTATGTGTATTTATAGAGTACAATGTGATGTTTGATGTGTGTTTGTATTGTAGAATGATCAAATAAGGGTAATTAGTCTACCATACATGTCACCTCAAATATTTTTCATTTCTTTGTAGCAAAGACACTTAAAATTCTTTCTTTTAGCTGTTTTGAAATATGTAACACATTCATAGGTCATGCTCTACGTGCTGTTCTATGAACAGCAGAGCTTCGAAAGAACAATTTTATAATTCACTTTTATTTTTGCCACTTAAATTATTTTAATTTCCAAGCAATAAGATTTCTACAGAGATAACATGTTACAAATATAAATAAGTTATTATAATATGTCTAAACCACATGACGAGATAATAATTTTCATATGGAGTGGGAGGTTTTTTTATGAGCCAGGCAGGTGTCTTTCACTTTAACTTAGTGTTTCACTTATGTGCATGTTAAATCCTTTTTCCATGTCAAGAAAGTTTCCTGCTATTATTTGCATAAACCACTTTTTATGTCTGTTGTGGTGTCTTCCAATTTTTTACCAGTTCCAATTGCTCTGGTCTTAGTCTTCTTTGAGACATGCAGGAGCTGTTGGATCCATTTTTCCTGTTCTCTCATTTTTTTAAGGTATCTCTCACTAACTGATCACTGAATATCATCCCTGTCCTCTAGGTCTGACACTGCCTTCACGTTGGACCCTTGTGTCCCCATATTTTCAGTCATGTTTTTAGCCTCCTGGATTTCAGCCTGACACTTTCTTTTGGACTCCCATTCTTTTCTGTGCTGGGCATTCATCCTTTCCATCTCTTTCTTTAGGTCCACTAGTTGCTTATCAGTGTCTTGTCTAGACTCACTGATCATTTGTTTCATTGTGGTCATTATCTGAGTAATTGTATCTTGAAATTTGCTGAACACCTAATCAAACTCATTTATCTCCAGTAATACCCTTTCAGACCTAGTTGCTGTGTACTTTAGGATTTCTTCACTTCTGATGCTGCCTGAACCAATTTGGGGGGAGTTGGGTGTTTTAGGGAAGCATTTTGTTACAGTGCCTTTTTTCTGGTTTTTGTTGTTGTTGTTTCATTTTTATGTGGTGCTGGGATTTTCAAATTCATTTGCCCAGTGGTGGATCTTCTTGAGCAAGCCATAGTACTGTCTGTGATCCCCAGACAAGCAAATATTGGTGGAGAGAAAACCAATTTCCAGCCACTATTATGTTACCTCAGCTATAGTGATAAATTCATCAGCAACAATGATATCAAATGTCAATTGGATATTGACAAACCTTAGGAGCAACTCATAAATAGCCTTTAACCAAAACAAAGAGAACTATGATTCTAGTGAAGATAATTGGGCCACTTTTATATTGAACTATGGTAATTGGGGTCACTAATTGCTGAATGTAAGCAGGCCTGCCAGAGCTGAAGCATACCAATCCCCATGACAGTTATCTCATCAAACCTGGCCTCCCAAATAAGAATACAGGTGCAATGATCTTCCTGATCTGAGCTCAGGCCTCGCAGAGGATGTCAGAAGATCCATA
Organism: Petromus typicus; assembly: GCA_004026965.1. Classification (NCBI taxonomy): domain Eukaryota; kingdom Metazoa; phylum Chordata; class Mammalia; order Rodentia; family Petromuridae; genus Petromus; species Petromus typicus. Next base: position 9,571 of record PVIR01032042.1, read on the forward strand.
GTTAGCTGTCACCCTCTCCAACCCTGTCTCTCAAAGCTATTCTCACTCAGTCTCTGTGGTAGGACATCACTCTAATCCTAAGTAAAACTCTCAATAGGTGTTGGTTTCACTTTCAGTCAAGCCAGTATGTTGGTTGTCATTTCTGTTGCTCTGAACTGTTGAGAACTCAGTTGACTGGAAGTGGAGCCCAACTTTTTGGATCCTCCTGGCTTGGTGCAGGGCTGGGAAAGCATCACTATTGGCTGGGCGTAGGTGTAGCTTCCACTGGTGTAGAGCACATGGCTTTCAGGTCCTTCTGGTTCAGTGCAGGGGCCCAAGTTGCCAACAGTATCAGCTTCCACTTTCTTTACCCACTCATCTGTTGACTAACATCTACACACAGTTCCTGTGGCTTAACTAGGCTGAATTACACCACTACAAACATGGATATACATGTATCACCATAGCATGCTTTTTAAAATTCCTTCAGAAATATACAAAAATGTAATATAGCTTGATCAAATAGTATATGTATTTTTAGTTTTTCCTTTTTTTTTTTTTTTTTTGAGACAGGGTCTCACTTTGTAGTTCAGGCTGGCCCTGAGCTCAGCCTCAAACTCACATCACAACCCTCCTGCCTCTGCCTCCTGAGTGCTGGGATTACAGGCGTGAGCCACCATGCCCGGCACTGTGGTATGTGGTACTGGTTGCTGCTGGGGTGAGTCTCCACGCCCAGTATTGTTATGTGGTTACTGGGATCGAACCCGGGTCCTTGGGCTTGCAAGACAGGCTCCAGAACCACTGAGCTATATCCCCAGCCCAGTTTTTCCTTTTTTTGAAAAAACTCCATACTGATATCCACAATGGTTTTACTAGTTTATGTGCCTACTGACATCTAGGAAGATTCTTACCAGTATTCATTATTTTCTGTGTTCTTGATGATCACCAAGCTGACTGAAGTGAGATGGAACTTAAGTGTAGTTTTTGCTTATTCATTTGTTTTTCTTTTGGGTAGTACTAGGGATTGAACCCAAGGCCTTATACTTGCTAGGCAAGTGCTCTACCACTCAGCTACATCCTCAGCCCCTCTATGTAGTTTTGACTTACATATCTCTGACGGTTAGAGATAATTAACATTTTTTCATTAATTGGAATTCTTTTGAGAGTTTTCTGGTCAACACATTTGCCCATCTATTGATTACTCCTTTAGCTTTTTTGGTGTGAAAATGTTTTTAATTCTTTGGATATTCTAGATATTAATCTGCTGAACATATACATGATTGTAAATTTATTCTCTTCTATTGATTTATAAATAATGTTTATACAAATTAAATACTCGATTAGATTAAATTTATTGTTTTTCTTTTGCAAACAAAATATCAGATTGAGCATATGCTTAATATAATATAGTGGAGCCAAAACCAAAAGCAGAAAATCTGGAGGGATAAAGTTAGAGCCACAGAATATCTTATTCCTTTGTCTGTAATACTTTTTCCCACGTAAGGGAGAGATGGGCTATGCAGTACAAAGATAGCCAAAAGCTTGATTGATGTGTACGTGGTTAGGCTGAGAGAACAGGAAACAATTTGTGATTTCTTCTTTGTCTTTATCCCTTTTCCACCACTCAAGATCCATAAAATTGCTGTCTTCCATCTGACTCTGAAAAAAAGATCAGCAGAGAAATTAAAATCTTTACCACGTGTCCATAGGGGAAGACTCGAGGTCAGTTTAAAAGACACCAGTTTAATCAAATACCATATGAAAAGCTTCAAAGTAATAATATTGTCTCAGAGGAACAAGTCCAAGGTCTTTTTCAAACCACTTTCACATCATATTAAACCTCTCAGATATCAGTCCTGGTGGAATTGCAGGTTCTCACAATTTCAAGGTAGAAAAATTCTCAGAGCTAAGAGATTTGAGATAGGCAAGTACATTACAAGGCAGAGTTTGCTCAGCGAGAAGAACAAAGCTATTATGATCTCTCCCTCTGTAAATCTCTTTATTTCAGAATACGGTGGTCACGTTATATACCTGCAGAACCTCAAATCTTAGGACAATACCTCTAGGTTTGTTTTTTCTTCAAGTCAGTTTCAACTGGGATAGGCGTGTCAGAAAAATGTGACCACTCATCTAGGCTCCTTGGTAATAGAACTGATTTAACTTGTTTGGCTTTTTGTTTTGTTTGGCTCTTCTTTTTTTTTTAGACAGAATCTCTCTTTGTAGTCCAGGCTGGCTTTGGACTCACTATGTAGCCCAGATTGGCCTCCAACTAACAGCAGTCCTCCTGCCTCAGCCTCCTGAGTTCTGAGATTATAGGTGTGCACCATCATGCCTCATTAAAACTGCCTCTACTGCACTGTAAAAATCTCTACAAGTATTATTTAGAGAAATATGCATTCAGGTGACCTTCACTGGGAGTGAAGCTGAAAGTGTGATTTATGAAGTACCTTGGTTCCATTAACTATTGAAAGAGCTCTTTTATTTTGTCTAGATTGGTGAGAAACTATAAAGATATGGGGTTTACATTTGGGAAAGAAGAATTTTAATTACCAGGATCATGTAGCCAGTTTATCAGGAACAGAAGACATGGGAAGAAGAGGCCTTCGTGACATCACTCACGCAGGAAAGCCTCCAGGACCACAAGTCACTCAACAGAAACGGGAGCTTCACCGCACAGCAGTTGACTTTCCTATGGGTGGGGAGGTTGAACATCCTGCATAGTGCTGCCAGGAAATCCCTATATCATACTAAGAGGGGCTGGCTGGTTGCATATGTAGGATGTCCCATCTCCTGGCCCCACTTCATCAGGACAGACACTGGAAACACCACTCAGCTTCGCTGAAGATCCGAAAAATCTTCCTGATAAAAGCTTCCTATAGAAGAAATGAAAATACTGAGCTACAGCTCTAGAAAGGCAATGTGGCAAATGTGTTCATGGAGTTCGGAGTGCTACGACTCTTTTTTTCTCCCCTTTATTGAGTTTATTGGTACATTTTAGGAATACATTATGATCACATTCATTGTTGAGAATTTGTACCTGTTCATGACGTATCTTGCTTCTCATTTTTTTCTCATTCCCTGGCCCTCTCTACAACCCCCAGCCCCTATATACATAAATTTTGTTCCCATTTTTTTGTTTTTACCATCAATTTTTTTCTTTTATTTCTTTACTTTTATCTACAGCCCCTTTCTCTTTTTGCATTGCATATTTTCTTCCTATTTCATGCTATCTATCATACATTCTGAACCTTATTTACACCTTTAGTTTCTCATACTACAGACATGATAACAGTAGAAGCCCTGGTGTGTGCCAGTCTGCAAACTCAAGAGCATCGGTCTGTACTGAGCCCCATGAGCCAGCCAAAGGGACAGTGGGGTTGCCAGAAACTTTTGCTTTTAGGACTACACAGGATAGGGAGACAGCATTTATTTAGAGTGGCCTGGGACAGTAGCTAGTGAGAGAGAGAATTCAATTCCTGTTTGTACAAAGAGATAAAATTTATAGATCAAAAATTGGTGATGGCAAATAAAAATGAGTCGCAAAGCTATAAGGTTGATGTTTTGAAACATTAATTCAGAGGTTATCCAAAAAGTCTAAATTGAATGAAAATGATTCAATTTCTGGCAAAAATTAATTTATAAAGGGGATGAATTTTATTCCAAGGGAGAAATTTAGTGGTGTGTCTCCTCAAATATCTAGAAGGTATTGTTAGTGTGAAGTCCAGTATGAACTTAGATCCAGGGAACTCTGTCAAAGCCCAGCTGATAGAAAGTATCAAGAGTAGGATCTATCTCTCCAAAGCATCTGGGCAGGAATAAAACAGTAAAGCAAAACTCAGCCAATCCTATAAGAAGGATATAATCCCAGACAAAACTCAAGCCATGTAAATATAGTGTGTGGCCTTAAAAGCAATTTACTGCTGTATTTTCAAATTTTCAAGAGACTATATAAACATCACTTCATTATGGACCTATACATGAAAATGACTTATCTACAGGAACTATGGCTGGCAGACACTTCTGTCTTGTGCAATAACCTGAAATGATATTTAGAAGCTACATTAACCAGGTCACCACCAAATATTCTGGAGTTCTAAAAAGTGTTATTTGCTATGTCTTCAAATCTGAGCTAAGTTTCTAGCAAACTTTTCTTGCTTTTGAGTGGGTGGCAAGTGGGCCTGTCCTTGGTCAAGAAAATGCTGGTTCATCGTAGGGGATTCAGAATGTTTATGTCCTTTTATTTTGCTCAGTAGCACTGACTCTCCTTTGGAATATACGGTCAGTGCAGAGTTAAAAGAAAGTGTAATTTCATACCCCAAATTCCATGCAAATGTATGGGAGCACTGCTGTTTAATATTCCCTTACAATTGTTTATGAAACTTATAGATAACCTTTCTTTAACCAAATACTGGTCATTTGTGTTCTCTACCTTTATTTTTTTTAATTGAAATCTTTATTGGTACATTACATATACACATTATGATTGCACTCCATAATGGGTATTTGTACCAGCACAAGACACAACTTAATTCTCATTTTTTCCCATAGCCCTACCCACCCTACCACCCCTCCATATACATAAAATTTGTTTCCTTTCTTTTTTGTTATAATCTACCTCCATTTCTTCATCAATCATTCTGTTTAAAGGTTTATACATTTAAACCTTGATCTTCTTAAAAAATGATTAACTTAACTGAACTTCACAATTGTACTTTTTGAATTTCAAGGATTCTGTTTTTATATTCACTATTTCCTTTCTCCTGATACTTGGACTTAATTTTCTCTTATGTACCTAGGACTAATTTGGAATTATATGATCATGGATTTGTGATGTTCTCTTTTTTTCCTTAAAATAAAATACTAATGTTAAAAATTTCTCTTTCTGTACTACTTTAGCATCGTAACAATATTTTTATGTGCATTATTTTCATTTTCAACTAGTTGCAGAGGCAGGAGGATTGCTGTGAAGTGAGTTTGAGGCTGAGCTCGGGGCCAGCCTGAACTACAAAGCGAGACCCTGTCTCAAAAAACCTTAAAAAAAAAATCTCCTGACATCGCATGTGAAATTAAAAATGAATTTTTCTATTTCTGAAAAAATTCCATTGGAATTTTTAATTGATTTTGTTGGTACATTTTATATATACGTTATGATCACATTCAACATTAAGGGTTTGTACCAGAACATGAAACATCTTGATTCTCAATTTTTCCCTTCCTCTGCCCTCCTTACAATCCCCAACCCCTGTATACATAAGCTTTCTTTCCACTTTTAACTGTCAATTTTTTTCTTTCCCTTCTTTACTTTTCCCCAATCCCCTTTTCCCTTTTGCTTTTGAACATTTTCTTCTGATTTCACAATACCTATAATACATTTTAGAATTCATTTCCACCTTCAGTTTCTCATACCAGAGAAGTGATACAGTATTTATACATTTGTGTCCTATTTATTTCATTATGAGTATGTCCTCAAGTTGCATCCATTTGAGTATAAATGTCTCAAATTTATCATTCTTTGTAGCAGAATAGTATTCCATTTTATTTTTTTAAAAAAGAAAAGCATCTTTTTCCAGTCTCCTGTCGAGGGACATTTGGGCTATTTCCAAGACTTAGCTATTACAAACTGAGCTGCTCAACATGAGTGCTCCTATGTTGCTGTGATATGAATCTTCTAATTCTTTCGTGCATATACCTAGCAATATAATGATGAATCTGTACATTGCTTTGAATAATAATATTAATGACAGTATTAGTCCTTCAAACCTAAGAACAGAAGATATCTTTACATTCATTCATGTCTTTTGCATTGTTCAGCAATCTCATTGTCCCAAGTGTGAAAATATTTCAAATTTTTGTTGTTTATTCCTAAGTATTTTTTGTTTTACTGTTATCATAATTAAAATAGTTCTCACAATTTCCTTTTTCAATTATTCATTGTTAACACATAGAAATGTAACTGATTTTTAAAACTGATTTAGAATTCTACAACTTTGTACAATTCATCTTTTAGTCCTAACAAATTCTTCAGGTTTTCTATCTATAAGGTCATGAAGTACTTCATAGATATTTCATCTTATCTGATGTGGAAGACTTTGTTTTCTTGCTTAATTTCCCTGGTTAAGACTTCCAAAAGTATGGTAAATACAAATAGTGAAAACAAACAACCTGGTTTTAGTTCTGATCTAAGAGGAAATGGTATCAGTATTATACCACTGAGTATGATATTAGCTGTGGAATTTTCATATATAACCTTTATTATGTTGAGCTAGTTATCTTCTACTTTCTATTTTGTCAAGTACTTTTGATTGTGTAAGGACATTGAAGTTTTTCCAATACATTTTTATCCACCAATTGAGACAATCATGTGCTTTTTACATTCTGTTCTGGTAATGTTATGTATTATTACACTGATTGATTTTGTATGTTGAATTATCTTTGCATTCCAGGAATAAATTCTGTGTAAAACAAAGTATGTAATTTTATGAATATGCAATCTGAATTTTGTTTTTATTGAAATGGTTTAAATCACATCTGTTATGTATTATTTTGTATGATTCTGAGTTGTTGATGAGAAAGGAAGAGAGAAAAAAGAGGGGGGAAGGAGAGAAAGAAGCAAGAGGATCCTAAGTATCTTGGTCTGTTTCAGCTGCTTAAAAAATCATAAATCCAGGGCCTGGTGACTCACGCCTACCAGCGATCAGTACCAGATTCCATAGTGCCAGACATGGTGGTTCACGCCTATAATCCCAGCATTCAGGAAGCAGAGGCAGGAGGTTTACTGTAAGTTCAAGGCTCACCTGGGCTACATAGTGATCTCAGGCCCAGCCTGAAATGCAAAGTGAAACACTGTCAAAAAAAAAAAACAGTCATGTGGATTAATAACAAAAGGAATTTGGGCCAGGAATTTAACTCAGTAGTTCCAGAGTCTGCCTGACAAGTCCCAAGTCCCCAGTTCTATCCTCGGGACCCTGTTTCAAAAAATAAATAAATAAATAAATAACAACAGGAATTTACTTCTCACAGTTCTAGAGGCTGAAAAGACTAACATCAAGTAGCTAGAAGATTCAGTATCTCCTAAGTGGCCATTTTCTAGCTCAAAAATTGATGACTTCGCACTCTACTCTTACATGGTGAAAGGATAAAGAGGTCTTTATCATCTTTTTTTTATAAGGGCACTAATCTCATTCACAAAGGTGCCACCTTCACAACCTAATCACCCTCACAAATGCCCAGCCTTCTAAAACCATCATATTGCAGATTAGCTTTCAACATACTAATTTTGAAGGAAACAAAAATATTCATACCATACCACCAAATCTTTTCAGATTTCCTCTACAATTCCAGCTAAATTTTTACACTTAATCCAGATTCTTACAGTTCTGTCTGAGCCTACATATCTTCCTCACGATGAGTACACATGGTCATAAACAAAGCTTAGCAGCATTTCAATTCTTTGACAAGAGTATTTTATACCATGAACGTACATGTGACTTTCAAGATTCCCTAGAATATGTGGGAATTTTTCAAACTCTTCAAATTCTCAAAACATCACTCCCTGGATTTCCCACAGCCCGTTATTGTTTTGTCCCAGCTGACAAGGGCTTGTTCATTTGTCTTTCAATATTTTAGGAAGACATTCTCAGTGCAGTTCCTCTATCCCAAAGGAGTTGTGATTAAGGAAAGTATCCTGTAGCAGTCCTTCAGAGAAAGCAGGGATCAAAACAGACATATCCTTGAGCAAAATGTTTACTGTACTCTCTAGAACAAGGCATGTGCATGCACTAGGAGTGTGGATCGCTGTCTCAAGACTAATGACACGCTGAAGAAGAGAGTGAGTTTGTATTGTTTGAAGTGCTACAAAGACTCTCTACCATGTTCCATTTGGCTTTCTCATTACTCAATGTTTACTTTGTTGCTCTATTTTCAAAATTTCAGAAAGGTTGATTCTGACCAGTTTTTGTCCCCTCTGTGGTGTCTCTGGGAGTAGACCGCCCCCAGAGTTCTACACTACACTATCTCGGCACACATCACTCTTGATCCTGAGTCTTTAATATTCTCTTAAGAGTATCTATTTATTTAATAGGCGATGAACCTATTCAGATTCAGATTTTAAGTCTCAACTCTCCTTCTGCAGGCCTTGTTTCATATCAGTTCATACCTGTCCTGTGTGTGCCACCCAGGAACCCAGAATGGGACCCATACAGTGCCATGAATCATAGTCTACTTCTCACTCTTTTTTGGCTATATTTGTATAGTTTGACATAAGTGCAGTTAATAGATGAACCAAGATTAAGGTGACTTATTTCCTAGTCTTCTTCATCTGCTTAATTTTTCCCACAGTTCACAGTTCCCAGGGGCCCTATTTCCTGGTAATCTAAGAAGAAAAATAGGTTTCCAGTGTCCTTGTGTTGCAATGAGGCCTGGTTCTTACAATGCTATGGGGTCTTCTGTCTCATAGGAAAAATGGTGAGAGAAAGTAAATAGAAAAATAAATACTTGGGATTCACTCTACACTAATGAGACATTGGGGGCCACTTTTTTCTAATTTATGTAGTTAGAGAGAAGAATATTTTTTTTTTAAATTTTGTCTGCACAGCAAGATAAACTGCATAGGGACTGATGTTTGCCATAGTTCATGCCAGGAAAGAATAAGAGAAGCAGAGGAGTAATTTCTCTGTTTTAACCAGTCACACTACGTCTTCTGGGTAGACAGCATATTTGTGGTAAGTTTCTCTTTTCGTGTCCACTGGCTGCTTTAAAGTCCCAGCCAGGAGATAAAGGATAATGGCTCATATTGGTCATTTGATTCTGGTTTTCTTTTAGAAAGAGCCTGCTGTCTTAGTTTCTTTCTCACTACTGGGACTCAGTGCCCAAAACCCACTACTTAAAGGAGGAAAAGTTTCTTTTAATTCATAATGTGGAAACGTGTCAGTCCATACTGTGCTGGCTCCCAGGCAGGGAGGTAGGGCAGAGGAGGAACAGTCCATGGCAATAGAGTCAGGAGACGGCAAGCAGCAAGCCTCCCTTTCCCCTTACTTCCATTCAAGCTACAATCACACTTGTCAGTGCTGTCAGAGTGAGGCTTCTTTCTTCTCTCCTCAGTGGACCCATCCAGCCACATCCAGAATCACACTAAACCAATTTAATTATTACCCACCCTTAACCCACATCCCTACACTTTACTACCAGCCACTTTCATAATTCCCCTCTTGTTTGCATGTGAGGCTTTGTGGGAACATAGTGATACAGCCCATAACAACTACCATCACTTGCTTGTTACATTTCTCAGACATCTGGTTTAGATATCTGTCCATAGGGTTTGGTTGTCAGCTGTCAGAGAGGGCAGACACCATATGTCTACTCCGCTTTTGTCACATATGGAAGACTTTTTTTTTTTTTTTTTGGTTTTTTGAGACAGGGTCT
>PVIR01032043.1:0-18976 GCA_004026965.1 Petromus typicus
CCAGCCCACTTTACCACTGGAAGTTTAATAAGCAGTTCAACTTTAACATATTTAAAACTAACCTCTTCCTCACCTTACAGTCTTGGCCTTGGTCCAGTTTTTTCCTATTTCAGATAATGGCATCACAATCATCAACACAAATGCCTATGCTAAGCACATTAAAAATTCAAGTCATCTTGGAATTCTCTCCATCCTTCATCACTCTTCAAACCCTAACCACAGTGTTATCATTTCATTGGTTTCATCTTTTCCTAAACACATTTCAGAAAATCATAGATTGTGATTTGGTCATCATAAATATGTACAATGGAAATTCCTAAATTTAAATTACTGTCTATATATAACCCAACATTGGTGAAGCTGTACACACAGTACTTAGAAGCAAAGTTCATCCACCCTACTGGCACACACAAAAAAGCTCTGCTTACCAGGATAACCCATTCTTCCCTTTTAAAGAGGTGGATGGGTCCTGGTTAGCCTGTTTTCATTCATATAGGTCACTTCATTAGCAAGTATCTCTTTTCATATCTACCAGTTATTATCACTCAGAATTCTCTCTCTCTCCTCTCTTCAGAGCTTAAATTGTTCTCCTTATTAATTTTCATTAGAAAATCTACATCTTTTATGCTTTGAGACTGTACAGTGAAGACCTGTCAATCACTCCTGCCCTGCATTTGGCAAATATCTAGCATAGTTTGAAGAATGTACGTTGGGGCTATGGGATTATAGAGAGAAGAAAGATGAAGAAGAGAACTCAAAACCTGCAGAAGCTCTACACAGCTTCCCAAGGGCCCATTATGTGCAACAAACCAGAATCAACACAGGCAGTGATTTGAGAATTGACTCTAATGTGCAACACTGCCCAGATTTAAGATGCCTCTGGGTTACACATTAGGGCAGAGTACTAAAATAGCATTCTAAACCCTTTAAAAACCAACTGGATATTTGCGCCACAATCCACAAAAGTATTCTGGAATATGTATTCAAAACTTGAACCTGCCAACTGCCAACAAAAATAGAATATCTAAATAAGAAACTGGGTGCCATAACATTATACTCAAAATATATAGGATATAATCCAAAATTTTTGTCATATAAAAAAGTAGGAAAGCACAATTTGAATGGAAAAAAAAAAAAAAACAGATGTCCACATCAAAATGACACAAATGTTAGAAAAAGAATTCGAAAGCATTTATTATAAAAACATTTCAACAGACAAAGTCACTAGGGAAAAAAAAAATGAAAAAATAGTCTCAGCAAGAAATAAAAGACATGAGGCCCTGGGATTTAGATTAAGTAGAACTGCTTCGACCTTGGGAGCACAAGGGCCTGAGTTCAATCCCCGTAGTATCACACACACACAAAAAAAGTCAGAACCAAATGCAAATTTTAGGACTCAAAATTATACTAAATGAAAGAAACATCTAATTAGATAGGGTTTTGGTAGGTAGATTAATAGCACCACCATTATCTCCCCAAAAATGCCCATACCCTCTTCCCTAGAAACTGTGATATGTAAGGAAAGGAGAACTAAGGCTCCAGAGGAAAATATGAGTGCTTCGAGATTGTTCCCTTGAGATGAGCATTATCCCACATGACCTGGATAGCCTAATGTCACCACAAGAATCTTTAAAAGTGAAAGAATGAATACAAAATAACCAGAGTCAGAGAAGGAGATTTGATGACCGAAACGGAGGGTAGATGGATACAATTATTGGCTATGAGAAGACAGGGTACCAGATAATGAATGTAAGTCTCCCACACAAGTTGGAAAAAGCAAAGAAGTATATCGCTATGTCCCCAGAAGATGCAGAAACATGAGTATGTGAACTAAAACCAACACAATTTCAGTCTGATGAGATTAATATTAGTGTTTGGCATAAAACAAATACAGTAAATTTTATTGTCCCAAGCTGCTAAATTTGAAATAATTTGTTAGAGCACTAATATAGAACTAATATAAATCAAAAGGTACAATATCTAAATGTTTCATCTTCAAAGCAAATTTACAAATTCAAGGTAATTTCAGTCAAAACCTGAAAAGTTTTTCATGAAATTTGTTAGGGTGATTTTGTAAATGCATGTAACAACTAATGGATAATAAGTCATATGAAACTAAAGAAAAGTCATTAAACTTTCTCTACAAAGGGCCAAATAGTAATTATTTTAGGATTTGATGGTCACATATGACCACTGTCACATTTATTTCTTTGACTTTATTTAGTATTCAATTCCTTTAAAAAGTTATGCATTCCTACCTCAAGGTCTGTATAAAGAAAACAAATTACCTTTGCTGATCTCAGTATTAGAAAAAAACAGATGCATTCACAATCATCTTGATAAAACATAAGTATAGAAGAAAATGTGTAAAATGAAATCTTTGAAGATTTTAAATTAATCAAAACAATGTTATTTATAAACACAGTGCCACACATAATCACAAGCATGAGTATACAGAACTACACAGAAGTTAGGCTCCAAACTCAGAATACTTGTTTTCTCTGAGAAGAAGAAAGAATGGAAAGATGAAATTTTAAAAAAGGATTTCAGTAATCTCAGTAATATTTATTTCTTAAACTGGTTTTATAATTTGTATTATATACTATAATTTTATATTCCATAATATTAGAATATTGTTGGGCCTTTTAGAACAAATCACATGTTAGGTCAGAAAATAAATTTAAGAAGACTAAAATAATACTAAATTTCTTCTCTGACCCTAATGGCATGAAACAGGAGAAATCTTGCAAAAACTCACAAATATGAGAGAATAAACATGCTCTTGAATAATCAATGGGTCAAAGAAGAAATTAAAAGACAAATTTTTAAATATCTTGAGACCAAAAAAAGTGGAAGGAGCATACTAAAACTTATGAAAAATAATTATATATAGCAAAATAATAATTATAATTTAATTATATATAATTACATTTATTAAAAATAATAGTAATTTTATACAGCAAAAATCCTAAGAGGCACATTTACAGCAATAAGCTCATTAAAAAAAACACAACAGTCTCAAGCAACTTAATGTTACACATCAAGAATCTAGAAAAGGAAAAGCAAAGTAAACTCAAATTTAGCAGAAAGAAGAAAATAATATATAGGGGAAATAGATGCAATCCCCAAACCAGCTAGATGTCAGAAGTGCAAGTTTGCATTCTCTAATATCAAAGAATGAATTCTAAGAACAATGTAGGTTAAGAGTAGGAAAAGTTTATTGAGAAAGAAAGTTTCTGTCTAAGGACAAAAGGGGAACCCAGAAGTTGGTGACCTGGAACCTTATTTCCCAGGGGATATTTATGGAACAAAGCCACTAAGTGAGGCAGGTTCAAAGTGGGACCAATCAACAGGATTCAAAAGATGAACAAAACTATTATCAACCAATAAGATTAATATTAATTAATGGGGAATTCAATAGGAAAGCAAATCATGTATCAAGCACACAGGATTTTCAGTCTGCGATCTTTCCTGGGAGGATTGAGTTAAGACCTTGGTTCCCCACCCCGGTAATTGAAACCTAGAGCATCAATTACTTCCATTCAACCTCAGGGGAAGCACATGGTACTTTCTCTTCTTTTATAATGTCGGCCTTCAGTGAATGTGTCTTGACTGTCCTCATATTGGCTCCTTGACAGTCCTTCATATTGGCTCCTTGACTGTCCTTCATATTGGCTCCTTGACCATCCTCCATATTGGCTATCCTCCATGTAGGCTCTTCAAGGCCCATCCCTATCTAACTGTCCACTAGATAGCTAATTAACTTACTTATCTACAGTAAGGGCAGCAATTTTTAAAGGAGAATAGAGACTAGGGAAACAATAGAAAATACCAATGAAATTAAAAGATATATATATATATATGTATATATATATATATATATACATATATATATATATATAAAGAAAAATGACAAAAATGTACCTAGTCTAAAAAAGTAAAACACAGAAGACTCAAACAAAATCAGCTATGAAAAAGAAAACATAACAATTAATATCATAGAATTCAAAGATCAAAAGGCATTACTGCAAACAACTATGCATTAATAAATAGATAACATAGAAGAAATTTATGAATTCCTTGGAACCTGCAAGAATGAATCAGGAAGAAAAAGAAAATCTTACAGACCAATAATGAGTAAGGAGGTCAATAATAGTCTCTTTCTGAAGAAAAACCCAAGACCTGATGACTTAACAGTCAAAGTCTACCACACATTTAAAAAAGAATTAGTATGAATGAATCCTTCTCAAATTCTTGCAAAATATTTTTAAAAGGAATAATTTGACTTTGCAATCCTATCACTCCTCCAAAACCAAAGCCTAAGAGGAACATTGTAAGGAAAGAAAGTTACAGACCAATATCCTTGATCAACATGAAAGAAAACTTTTCAGAAAAAAAACTAGTAAACCACATTCAACAGTACATTAGAAAGATCATTCTCCAATATTAAGTAGGATTTATTCCAGAGATATAGAGATGGCTCAACAACTCAAATGGAGGTGCATCTAAAAAATAGAAATAAAACAACCATAGAATCCTTCAGCCTGTGTGTACATCCAAAGGAACTGAGATCAATATATTGAAGGGATGCCTGCACTTCCATATTTATTTCAGTGTAATTCAGACATGGAAGCAACCTGAGCATTCATCGGTAGATGAATGAATAAAGAAAATGCAGGACGTATACACAATGGAAGAGTGCACACCTTTTAATACTGCACTCCCACTGCACATGCATGCATAGAGGGAGCTGGAAGAGGTTTTGCTACGTAAAATAAAACACACAGAAAGACAAATTCTGAATGATTGCATTTACATGTGAAACTTAAACAATTTCATCTCATGGGAACAGAAAGTTTTCTCAGAAGTCACTGGGAAAGCACATGAATGGAAACAGGGAAGAGATTAATCAAATCAAAGGGCACAGAGTTTCAGTCAGACAGGAGGAGTAAATTCTACTGAGGTGTTACACTGCATTGTGACTACTTAATAAAAATAGACTGTATATTTTAAAATCATTAAAAGAATAGATTTTTAAGATTCTTGCCACAAAAAACTGATAAGTTGGCAAAGGAGATGAAAGATATATTAATCAGCTTGATAGATTCTTTCTAAAATGTGTAAATAGATCAAAATAGCACATGGTACCTCATGAATATATACAATTGTTAACTGTCAATAAAAAACCAATATAAATAAAGTTATCTGAAAAAAACAAATCTGAGGAAACAAAAAAGAGTCTTGGTAGATTTTTGTTGATCAGGAATGAATGATTCCTCAACCATAACGGAGACAAACAGGTATCCTGAGTGAACCGTGTTTCCTAAGTTCATCCTTGTTGATATTATGTGCATGTCCTCTACAAATGAAAGGACACTTTGAAATTTTGGACACTTTGTTGTCCGGAATCAAAGCAACTCTGTGCAGTTTGTCACTGTATCTGCCACAGGGAAATTTGACTTTTCACTCCCTGACAGACATCTCAAAACTTTGCAGAAACATGTGACAAAGGAGTGTGTCGCAGATCCAGGCTGCTTACCCTCCAGCAACATCTGCACACTCTTATCTCAACCATTTTGGGATCCAGATTTTTAGAACTATGCACCAAAGTATCCAAACCAGTACAATGTCTTTTTCTAGTGCTAGGTACCTCTGGCCACACCCACATTGTACTGTGTTCAGGAAACCTCACTTCATTCATTTATTTCCTTTAGACTTTAAAGTAAAAGTTTGAGTCTAATAGATACTCAGCATAGAAAATGAATAGATGGTACAAATCCCCATTATGGAGTGCAATCATGATGCATGTGTATAATGTACCAATAAAGATTAAAACAATAATAATAAAAATAAAAGGAAAGAGGTATAGGAGTAAATAATGAGGGGAAAAGAATGTGACAGTAATTTAAAAGAGGAAACAAAGCTTATGTATATAGGGGGTAGAGGTTGAAGTATGGATGGTGGAAGGGGAAAAATGAGAATCAAGTCATGTCATATTCTGGTACAAACTCTCAATGTTGAATGTGATGATGATGTGTATTCATACTGTACCAATAAAGATTTGAATTTTTAAAAATAAATAAATAAATAAATAGAGAAGCCTGGTCCAAATCTCCCAGACTACATCTGATCAGGTCTAGGAGGTTGGCTCAGCCAATGGAAACAGTTAAGGCTGCAGATCAAATGTCACAACCAAAGAAGAGCTAGAAGAGACAGGCAACTCCAGTCAGCAGAGACCCCAGGGGTTCCACTAGATGGAGGGTGGCCACAGCCATAGTCTGAATGGGCAACAAAGGAAGCAGGACTGGATGTAGGCAGCCATCGCCTCTGGACTCATGCGGGAATGGCGAGGTAATGTGAACCAAAGCCAAGTTCAGCTCTTAGCACAGCACACAAAGGCTGAGAGCCACTGCCAGATTCTGGGACCTGGGACACAGGCATTTTCTTTTTTCTGGTATGAGAAAATAAAGATGTAAATGAGTCCTAGAATTGTACGTTGTATATTGTGAAATAGAAAATGCTCAATGTAAAATAGGGTGAAGGGAGAAAAATGATGAGATTGTAACCAAAAAGTAAGGAAACAAATTTTATGTATATGGGGGGGGTGGAAAGGTGGGTAGGGCTATGGGAAAAAATGAGAATTAAGTTGTGTCTTATACTGGTACAAATCCCCATTATGGAGTGCAATCATGATGCGTTTATGTAATGTACCAATAAAGATTAAAAAATTAAAAATAAATAAATTCCATGGGATAAAGTGATAGGGTTGTTTAAGGACTGCCCATCTATTGTCTGGCTCCTTTGGGAGTCAGGACAGAGCTAAGCTTCCAGCCAACACGAAGATTTGGCCCCATCCTGTGGTCTGGAGAAGGTCACAGAGAGGAAAGGAGAGGGCAGTGGCAGGTCTTCTTCTGTGTCCCACATGCCCCACTCCCTGATATTAATTATTTCCACTTATTTCTACAGCACATTGTTTAGATTCATTGCCAGATACAAAGAAAGAATCACAAAATAAAGCTATGTTATTGTGCTTTTTAAATGGTGCATCTTTGTTTTAAAATTGCTTAAGTTTTGAAATGCCTACCCATCCGGCATGATTAATGCGAAGCGTACAGAGAAGCAACAGAGTGAGTGTGGAATTACAGCTGATGCCAGTTCACCTAGAGGCATTTATCTTTTCTTTTTTCCCTTGTGCCTGCGCTGAGCCTCAGGGTAAGCTGACACTTTTTTCTTTAATAAATTAAGCTTCATTTTCTTTTTCGTGTGTGTGTTAAGAACCTTGAAGGGAATGAGAAATATCTGCAGCCTCCAATACCAGCTGCCATGGCAGGAAAGAGAGAGGTGACAATTTCCCGCAGATTCAGAATGATTGTTTTAATGGGGCTGTAGTGGAGGTAATGAGCACAAAGATATTGTGCTGCCAGGAAAAAGCAGGCTCTCTCTCTTCCCCAGCCTCGTGCTACATGATGTAACATTTAGCTTCTGGCTTAGCATGGCATCTCTTCTCTGCTTTGATTTATTCCCACTTTTGCAAATCACAGAGGTATGTTACAGGAGATGCATTTAGAGGTGTTGTTATAGCTCATTGAGGAGCACGGCTGTTCTCCCCACTAGAGGACAATCTCGTGTGTATCAGGGTGACTGACCTAGAATAAAAGGAAAAGAATTTTAAAGAGGGGGTGGAGGAGGAAATCAGGAATATAGATGTTATGCTGGGATGAAATTGTATTTACCTTGATTGAAAACTCTTTTATTATGAACATAATTTAGATCAGAATGGAAAAGAGAACTATTGGGCTCCCTGCCTGGCTGGGAGTGTTGCTGAGCACACAGCCGCTACAATAATGTAAGTGCATATGTAATGACTGTGTTATTGTGTTTATATACGAAAGCATTATGGTCCATCAAAGGAAATGAAAAATATCTTTGTGGGTTTGCTCAGTCAGCTTCTTTAGCAGAAAATGCTTGAAGTGTGGAATAGCAACGTGTGACCAAAATACAGAGTATAAAAGCACTATGCAGCCTTGTCTGAGATGAGAGTTAGGTATCTATCAGGAACAGTGAAATGCTGACCAGATCTTGGCCTCTCCAAAGAGTTAACACTGGGGATTTTATTGTAATTCTAGACTAAGTACATCTAAAGCATTAATTATGCCATACAACTGTATAAGGTAAAAGCTTGTTTAAAACGACAACACTGTCTGCAAGGAGCTTACAGTTCATATTTTGTGGGAAAAACAAATACACAGAGAGAGTCCATTAGAAATATGAGGGAAAAGGTTCAAGTAAGATGCTGAAATGATCCAAATTCTAAGTAAAATACTCTAGGAATTGACTATATATTTATATTTATAGTATATGATGTCTATTTTTATATTTTCCCTAAACAGGCTCAAGTAGGAAGTTTGTTTCCTTATTTCTAAGACTTTCTCCAGGTCAAAGCTACAATATGAACCAAGAGGCAAGAGTGGCTGGGAGCTTTTGTCTCTAGCTCCTACCCACAGTGGTGAGCACAAGCCCATTGGCATCTATGTTGTCAGTCCAACTTGTTACAGCCTCCCCACCATGATACTGTGTAAACTAGTGTAGGCACTGACAATGGTATGGATGGGAACAGAGTAAATTATAATTTCTCAGCCTTCCTTATGAACCAGAACTAGGCAAGATGTTTCACCTGTTTTCTGATTCATGTAAATTTCACCCAAGCAGGGACTTGGTTTTGAGGGTTACACCCAATTCCTTCTGCCTAAAGAGGCTTCAGCATGTAGCATGTTTGTTGAATGAATGAATACATGAATGAAGTAATGAATCAATCCTTAAAGCAAATCTGTGAGGCATGTGGTATGATCCTATCTCACTAACTAGAAAATTTAACTCAAAAATTAACTTATTTTCCCAGAGTCATAGTAGGATAAGACCACCTCCTTTTCCATAAGCATCATTCCCAAGAGGCAAACAACTAGGCATATACTTAAAGGGCTTACAATCATGTAGAGAAACAATACCTCACAAGCAAAAACAAGAAGGAATGATCTATGGCAGTACAAGATTAAACAAAAAAGAACTGGCACAGTGATCCTTTGATGGATGGTTTTCCCATCCCCTCCTTATATTTCCTAAGCCACTAACGTCAGAGACTCAGTGTCACATTTATGTCATTCAGGGGGAAGCAAGTAGCTATTAACACACAATGGATTCTTGTAGCCATATTTTTTTGCAGGCCAAAATAAGGTGAGTGAATATGTAAACAGAGAAAAATATAAGATTTATAATGATAGTTTAAAAAATTATTTTACTACTCTGCTCTCACAAACTTCCTATTAGTGATTTGGGAATACACAAAATAGTTCTAGGTATAGTTCCCAGAACTGTCCTTTCTCTTTGCACCAATACTCTAAGGTGACATATGGCTTCATAAAAGGTTAGTGATGCCTCTGGCATGAGTTAGGCACCATGAATAGGAGCCAGGAGAAAAAGGTGCTTGAGTATGAAGACTCTGGAGTGAGATACTACAGTACAGATCACAGTCAAGGTCAGCAATAACCACACTTGTAAGGTGTGGTCAATATAGCCCAGCAACAGAGATCAGGCTTTCACCAGCTCAATACAGTAATCAATTGTAAGTCTATTCATAGTAAGCCAACCAGAAATTAGGCACCTGCTAATGCTATGCTAAATGGAGTGGAAGTGAAAAACATTTATGAAGTATTCTTGATCTATATCTAATATCTGACTTGATCTACAAGAGTGCTGCAATCCTGGGGGACACAGGAGTAGGTTAAATGACATGACAAGAAAACAAGCACAGGATGAATAATGTTAAGAACAACAGTTCTGGGGTCTTCAAAAGCAGTGGTCACGATTTTTTTTAATGCAGTGTTGGTACTTTAACAAAAAAAGAGGACTTTACATGAAAAGGTAAGATTTAAGAGACAAAATCAAATGCAACATTGAATCTGATTCTGTTTTAAGCAAAGGAGCTATAAAGCACATTTCTTGGGGAGAACTGGAGAAATCTGAATGCAGCTGAGTATTAGTTGATATCAGGTAATTATTAATTTTGTTGAGGGTGATATTAATGGTATGATTATTGTATTTGCCTTCTGCTCACTCAGACACAACACCCAACAAGACACCCACATCTTAAAGGAGGAGATTAATTTGGATCTCCATTTCCGGAAATTCAGTACATGACCCTCTGGCTCCAAGGTAGGAATGTCATGATGGAAGGATGTGATGCGGTGTGATTAGGCTACTTCTCATGGAGAACAGAGCAAGAGAAGGACCAGAAAAGAAGCATCAAAGGACCATAGAAAGTACTCCAATGTCACACCTCATGATCCACTCAGTTACACCCAGGGACATATTTCACTAATCTGCTAGTACTTTCTTACCATAACCAAGTTGACATATCAGCATTAACAGTCACAATTATGTGCCAAGTGTTCCTACTTTTGGACATTTGTGTTGAAATATTGAGAAGCAGAATGTGACAGCATCTGTAATTTAAGTTTAAAGTATTTCTGCCAAAAAGAAAAAAAAAGACAATCACAGGAAATATGAGTAGTATTAGATGTGGGTAATGGATTTGTGGGTAATTCTTATATAGACTTTCTACTTTTCATCATAATATGAAATTTTAAAGCGATGCATGTGAATTCCTAGCACATAGTAAATACTTATTAATATAAGCTTTTATCATTATTGCTGGTTTTTTTTTTTTTAAATTTCCAAGCTATTGTTACTGCCTCTGAGGCCTACTGACATTATCACGAGGTTGGAGCCACTTACAGTCCAGAGTAGAGACATCATTATGAAGCATTGTCTCCAAGGCCTAAGGTGGAAAAGCCAGTATCTCTGAGGACTATACTCAACAATGCCACCTTTTTACTTGTTTTTTTCCTTCTTTTTTTTTTTTTTTTTTTGTTTGTTTAGAGGGTGTTTTTTATTTTGTTTAGTTTTTGGGGTTTTATTTTGTTTTGTTTTTGCTGTTTTGGTTCTTGAAAGCAGCTTCTTGCACAGGGACTGGACCAGAGAGACCAGATGCCATGTTCTACTTATGGACTCTGCTCAGGGGCTGAACAGCAAGCTGTGCTATGAGCAAGGACAGGAGGAGGGAATGCTTTAGACCTCGGCTTAAAGGCAATGTGAGAGGGGCCGGGGATTTGGCTCAGTGGTTCCGGTGCCTGTCTTGCAAGCGCAAAGACCTGGGTTTGATCCCCGGTTAACCATATACAATACTGGGTATGGAGACTCAGACTCAGCAGCAATCAGTACCACATACCACAGTGTCAGGCATGGTGGCTCATGCCTGTAATCCCAGCACTCGGGAAGCAGAGGCAAGAGGATTGCTGTGGTATGAGTTTGAGGCTGGGCTCAGGGCCAGCCTAAACTACAAAGTGAGACCCTGTCTCAAAAAAAAAAAAAGGCAGTGTGAGAGGCCAGTTGTAGGAACTCTGGTCTTCCTTCTCATGCCCCTCTTTATAGCACACCTTATAGGGGAATTTGCTCCCGCCTGTACAAGATATGAGCTCTGCCATGGTTTCCATGTGCCAAAGCTCAGTGTCACACTGGGAGTCTGGTGCTGTCTGTGATCGATGATAGCTTTTTCTCATTTTGAGATTTAAGATAGAATCCTACAATGCCACTTCTAAGCCATGTTCTCCAATAACATAACAAACCTAACATTTTTTTCCCTCTATCCTCTTTATTCCACTTTATCATTTGATTTAGAACTTAGGAAGTAAAGAGGACTTATGTGTCAATTTCTTTATTCACATCCTAAACAAACACATGAGCCCCTAATATCTTTACTGAATAAGCCCCTTCTTAGGTGCTTTCATTATAAACAGATACACATTTTTTAGGGAGTACAGAATGAATACCTAGACCTGCCTGTATTTTAGGAAAACACAATGGATTTGAGATTTTTATTCTACATATTTTTTAAAAGCTTGATAAGATGAATATCACTAGTTATCAAATTTATAGAACTGGGTAAATGAGTTTATATAAGACATGTAAGTGGTTTGGTTTGTTTTGTTCTGTTCTGTTTTGTTTTGTTTTGTTTTGAGTCAGGGTCTTGCTTTGTAGTTCAGGCTGGCCCTGATCTCACTATGTAACCCAGCGAGCCACGAACTCACAGCAGTCCTCCTGCCTCTGCCTCCTGATTACAGGTGTGAGCCACCATGCCCAGTACTGTGGTATGTCGCACCTATTGCTGGTGGGTGTGAGTTGTATGTGGTTAACAAAGATGGAACCTTGCTTGCAAGACAGGCGCCAGAATTACAGAACTAAATCCCTGGCCCAAGACATGTAAGTTTTATTAGGTTGTACATTAAGAAACTTTTAAGTTGGGAACATTCTGAGTAAAGCTGAGTGAAGTATGAAATCACCAGTGTCACCCAGGTATTCTAATTTTTCTGCTTAAAAATGGAAGAGAACTAAACTGTATGTGCTATATGTCTAGAATTAGTAGGGCTCATAGTAATTAATTTGTTTGATGATTTGAAGAAATGTTAAAAGTAAATTTTATTGTTTCAATATACATGGCACACTGAAATAAAACTCACAGTAACCAGCTTAAATTTTTCTTTGCTTAATAATTTCATTTCTCATAAGGTATAGTTCCTACAAACATATATTATCAAATTCATAAAGAAAAACCCTGTTATGGTAAAATTTTGTAAAAAGGAAAAAAGCACATATACACCAAATAAACTAAAAACAATTATTTTTATCTACTTGTAAAGTATGGAGATATATACATAACATAAAATGTATTATTTTAACTATTTTCCAGTCTGATAAAATATGTACACATAACATTAGCATCTTAATCATTTAAGGGTACAGTTCAATAATATTAAATACATTTACACTATTATACTACCATCACTACTATCTCTCCAAAAATACTTTCCATCTTGCACAATTGAAGTTTTGTTCCCATTAAACAAAAAGTCTTCATTCTCTTCTTGCCCTAATACCTGGTTACCATTATTGTACTGTTATCTTTATAAATTTGAGTACTTCCGGTGGCTTACATGTGTGGAGGTAAAAAATATTTGTCTTTGGAACCAAGGCCAATTATTTTTAAGCGGCTTCTAGCCTCAGCCCATTGTTTATGTATGCCTTGCCATAAGCTCATGTGCCTGGTAATCCACTCAGGAATACCACCAAGACATAAACCAGGCTATTTTATATTCAGAAGACCACATTTTACTTGTATTTTTTTTTTTCAAATCTAGCAGCCACTGTGTAAAATAAAGCCTCCGTATCATAGCCTGCTTTCTTTGTTTGAAGTTAAAATCATAAAGTCCCAAATTTGCCTGGTGTGAAAAGCCTTCTAAATACCTCTGGAAGCTTCCTACCTGTGGCAGCATCCTGGTGTATGGACAGTACAGACCAAAAAGAAGTCAAAACCCAGATAAAAAAGCCAAATGAGCAGTCAGGATTCTCAAGACAATCAAAAAAAGATGAATGTCAGCAGTCAACATCACAGACCAGTCAAAACTGAAGCAAGACTCACTATGCATTTTTAATAATGCTGCTAGAAGACAGCAATTATCCACAACAGAAGCTGACCTCTCTATACAAAATGTGTCTAATGTAAGAGACATTTAGAAATTGTTCCATATTCTCAATTTACATTTTTTAATAATAACAAAATATTTTAATCATGTTTCTCAATTCAGTCATCTCATTTCTACCAAGAGATTCCAAATCCAAACTCTGAATGAAGGCTTAATGTAAGTGTTATTTCTTCTCTATAATCTATTTGTTTTACTTAAAAGAAAATCTTGGCCTTAGGACTCAGAAGAAAGAAGGATTTTTCACCTTGGATAGTCATTGCTTTTATGAAAAGTAACTGAAATATAAGTCAAAGCCAGCTTGAACTTTGGACTTAACAACACACACTAGAAATAGTGTTCAGGAACTGACGATAAAGCATATCTAATATTCAAAGTACTATATATAAAATTTAATAATTAATTCTAGTACCTGGCACCTTCTTTTCATTGTGAGAAGAGTCTGCCTTCCTACACTTCCAATTTTCTTATGCTTAGTTAGGGAATAAATTTTCAAAATTTCATGGAGGTTTTCATAGATTTGGTCATTTTTATTACTTAGAAAGAATTAAGCAATTAAAACTGTCATACTCTATTTTTACTGCTATAACAAAAGATAACAGGCTATGTAATTTGTAATCAACTGAAATGTATTGGCTCATAGTTCTGTAGGCTGGAAAGTCCAAGACTCAAGAGGTATCTCACCACTCCTTCAATATGGGTCATCCTATGTAGAAGGCAGACGGCAGAAGGCAAGAGAGCAAAAAGACAATGTTTTCTCTCACTCATGAGGGTAGGGCCCTCATGCATCTAATTACCTTTTAAACTTTCCACATTTTAATACTATAATAACCACTATATTCCAAAAAGAGTTCTGGAACATGCAAACAACCTACCACAAGACTTTACTTCCTAGGCAAGTGCCAGAGTTCTAGAGATGGCATCCCCATATGTCAGTTATTAGACCATTTGGGTATTTCATTGCTTCTAAAATACAGTCCACTTCAGAGACTTGGAATATTAAAAATCCTGATAACCTGCTACAGAAAATGCTTTGTTTTGCCATTAAAGAAATGTCAGATCCGGACTGGTTTAATTCAATTGGTTAAGGACATAAAACCAAAATAAAAATTCAAATTTCTAAAAATGATTTCAATGCAATTTCATCACACTAAAGAAAAATACCTGTAGAATGAGAAAAAGAGTTGATTTTCATTTAGAATCTAACTCCTAAGGGGTTCCCAGAGTCGCCCACAAAACTTCCAAAACATAAGTGATGCTACTAAGCAGAGAAAAGTTTAGTTTACTTTTTAGTTAAGTTATATTAAACTAATTAGCTTATACATAGATTGTATTGGCCATGTTCCATGTGCTGAAGAGCTTACATGACAACTTTCATCAAGCAGATTACTAACGCTAGAGAAGATAAATAGTTAACAATTACTGAGACTCAGTCTCATGCTAGGGCAAACCATAGGCAAATGACTTCAATCCAAGCTTCTGAAGTAAAGTAAACTCTATGAAGAATTTTAAAGATAAACAGATTCTGAAAGTCTGGATTTATAGACAGATGATTTAAGCAAGAAGTTTGTAGATCATCAAGAACCAGGGTATCTTTGGAGATAAGCAGAGCCTGTGTAGAAGTAGGCTGCCATCTGAGGCAAAATAGCACCAAGCTGTTTAAGATATTTTTCAAGTTACAGAAAGTTTAAAATTAAGGAATGTGGAGGAAAATGGATGAACACATTACACCTGAGATTCAAATAAATCCATCAAAGAGGGGATTTGAGAAAACAGAATCACAAAAATGAGGATGCCCTAATGTAAAAATTAATGGAAATGGATGAGACAGAAATGTTGAAAGATCAATCCATTATGCAAAACTGCCTCAAATAAACATTAAAGACTTACCAGACCAAATGACCATATGGGAACACTTGGCAACAAATGAGGACTATGATATAATTAGTGTGTATGGAATCAGCTAGTCTCTTGCTGCCAAACAAAAACACTAAGGGAAGGATATGGTGTAGACACACAGGAAGGAAGATGGCTTTGTTTTTAAAGAAATCTTGAAGAAAAAACAAGTTGTAAAACTCTGCTGGGAAAGAAAATATGATAGGATTACAGTAGAATGTCATATTTAAAAGTCTGGTTGAACATTTGGCAAACTACAGCTTTTTAACTTTTAAACAGGCTCAGCCTGCTACTCATCATATTCTGATGTTGTCTTGGGACCCAAGACTCTCCCTGCACTTCAGATGCTGAAAAGCCAGGGAGTTTGTGGATGAGAGATGACTAGTGTTCTTTATTTCTTTTCTCTTATCCATTGAGAAAGCATTCATTGTTTTTGCTTGGTGTCCTTGAGCACACAATGACCAGGTATTTCCTTGGTGTACCAGTCAGCTCTCTGTAGCTGCAACAAAATATCTGACACCTGCAACTCAAAGGAGGAGAGTTTTATTTCAGCTCATGGTTTCTGTCCATGGTTGGCTGGCTCCAAGGCAGAAATTTCATGGCAAAGAGTAGAGCAAAGGAAAACTCCTCCATTTATGACTTCCAGGAAGAAGAGAGAAGGGAAGAGTTCCTGAGGAAGGGGCTGGGGATGATATATAGTTACTAAGATCAGGCTCTACTAATCTAGGCATCTCTCAAGTCAATCAAGCTGAAAATCAGTCCACCTCTTGTCAACTTGAAACTTCCATACATCTCCTTAAACCACCCATAGTCTCCAAATAGAAAGAGTAATGAGGTCATAATTCTACATAAAATGATGTAATTGTCTTACATATCACTGGAAATACACTCATTTCTTCCCCCCAAAGTCTCATCACTGTGAGCATTGCTCAAAAGTGAAAATACAGGTTGGCCTTAGTGGTGCATGCTTATAATCCCAGCACTCTTGGAGGCTGAAGCAGAAGGATCACAAGTTTGAGTTGGGCAATTTAGTGACTTAAAAAGACTAAAATCTGGCCTACTTTATATTTTTCTATAATCTATAAGCTAAGAATGGTTAAACATTTTTAAATGAATAAAAAATGAAAGACTAATATTTCATGATGTCTGAAAATTATAGGAAATTCAAATTTCAGTACTCATCAACAAGTTTTACTGGAAGAGAGCTATAATTATTGGTTTATTTTTTTTATTTATGGCTGCTTCTATACTATACTATCAGAGTAAAGTTGTTGCAACTAAGATCATATGGCCTGAAAAGCCTAACATTTTGTGGTCTACATTTTTATATAAAATGTTTGCTGAATCTCAATCTAGATAATAAAACAGAGGTTGAAATATTATAAAGTAATATAGTTTCAAAATTATCTGAAGTAATTCTAGTAAGGAGCTTCAGTGGACCATATCATAGGATGATTTTGATTGAGAAAATTATTTGCTATGATAAGCAATCTTAGAACTTAAAGAAAAAGCATCTCTCTCAATAGCTCAGAGAGATGGACAAGAGTAAATGTCTTTGGAGAGACTTTATATAAGAGACATCCCTAATCAATTGAATCCACCAAAAAAATCAATGATAGAGCACCCAACTTGGAAAGAAATTAGAAAATTTTGTGAAAATAAATTATGAAAAAATTAAATCAAAATAATAACATTAAGGGAATTTTTAAATTATTTGAAAATGTATTTTAGAACCCTAGAGAAAATACAAGCCATGGAGAAAAGACAACGAATTTCTTCAACAAGAACAGCAGCAAAATTATACTTTCATCTGTGAAGTTTAAGAAAGAAAAATACTGCTTTAAAAGGCATCACAATAAAAAGAAATTTGTTCAAGTAAAAAAAATAAGATTATCATACAGAATGGAATAGATACCAATACAAAATTTAAAACTACAAAAAGTATTGTTGGGATATTTCTGAGTACCCAACCCCAGTACTGAAAACTTGGTTAGAAACATGGGAGGCAAAAAGACAGCAAAGGGATCAATGAGACCAACTGATTGATGACCGCGATATAAAAAGTCCATGCAAGGCTGAAAAGCAAATAGCAGAATGAATCCGTTTATAAAGGAAGACATTAGTGACATTCTCACTCCTCAATTAACTTTTGGAGCAGATCAGTCACAGGTACAAAATCAAATAACAATAAATAAACGAGATGTTCTTGGCTGAATCAATAATGCGTTCTGTCACAATTTTCTTTTCCAAAATTGAGTAATCACTGGAAATAAATGAGCTCCTCCTGAGAGTTCAGAAGAAACTTTAAGGGGAAAATTCTGGATTCTCTGAAACTTGTATTTTTTTCAGTACTAGGGATTGAACTAAAAGTCTCTGCAATGAGCTAAATCACCGGTGTCTGTCTTTCTCTCCCTTTCCTTCTTTCTCCTCTTCCTCCTCCCTTTCTCTCTCCCTCTCTCTCTAGAACAGGCTTATGCTAAGTTGCTATGTTGCCCAGGATAAGCCTGATCTTGCAATCCTACTGCTTCAGCCTTCCAGAGAGCTAAGATTACAGGTGGACTACACCTGGGTTGGACAGATCAATTTGATAGAGGACTGGCAAGTTGCTAACAGGATAGGCCAAGGATATAATTCCCTGTGCAATTAAGAATAAGGTCAAATAGGGCCAGGGATGTTGCTCAATGGTGCTGCATCTCCCTGGCAAGCATAAGGTCCTGACTACCATCCCTGATACTAGAAAAAAGTAAGGCAGAGTAGTTTCTGGAGAAAAAAAATATCTACTTCCATGATTTTTTTCAATTTTTATTAACAAATATTGATCCCTAATACTTTTAAAGAAGCATAAGGAAAAATAGAATCTACAAGACACCTTCTATTTAAATACTTGCTTAGATTTTGATAAGATTTCATGAAAAAGAATGCACATTATATAACATTTCTTATTATAAAAACAATACACATTCTTTACAGAAAAATGTGGGAAATACAGAGAACAAAAAAAAAAGAGAGATAAAATTACAATCATCCATAATACAGCTAAACAAAGATGCCCACTGTTACTATTTGCCATACATTACTTAAGACCGAACATACAATTTCATTTACTGTTTTATTTCAGAAGAGAACTGACCTTGGCTGCAAAACAGGAGAAAAGGTCAATGAGAAATACTTCTTAAATTGTTCCAACTCACAAATGGATGCTAAGATATAACAAGAGACTGTTTACAGGAAAATCCTCAGGTTTCCACATGACACTAAGTTCTTTTTAATAATGAAATATTATGCCATTTATGCAGAAGAAACTGTGAAAATTTCACAAGACTGCATATGGGAGCAGAAACCTGGCAGATGAAATTCCTTCCAGGCACGTGTAAGTGAGTACATGCAGGGGAACGGCATGCAATACCAATTACCTAGAAAGTGATGGATTCCCAGGTTTCAGTCACATCTAGAAGAGGCAGCATGCCATCATTAGAGACTATACCCCA
>PVIR01032044.1:8286-19063 GCA_004026965.1 Petromus typicus
ATACTGGGTGTGGAGACCCACACCCAGCAGCAACCAGTACCACATACCACAGTGCTGGGCGTGGTGGCTCACGCCTGTCATCCCAGCACTCGGGAGGCAGAGGCAGGAGGATTGTGATGTGAGTTTGAGGCTGAGCTCAGGGCCAGCCTGAACCACAAAGCGAGACCCTGTCTCCAAAAACCTAAAAAAAAAAAAAAAAGTGAAACATTTGCAAAATACCCCTCTTGAAATTGTTTCTTTGTCATGGAGGACTGGGGTCCAGGGACTTGCCACCTGTCTAGCAGAGGTACTCAGGATTCTCCCCATGGCCTGAGTCTTCTCTGTTCTTACAAAAAGCAGGGTGCTATTTAAATAAGCCAGTAAAGCAGAGGCCTGAGGGCCCCAGAGTGAGAACTTGAACAAGTAAAAACATGAAGTGCTATACGCTTTGACAGCTGAGCGGGACAGACCAGAGCTGAGGGCAGGGAAGGGGTTAGTTAGATCAGGAAGAGCTGAAGCCACTTGACTGCTTCATTGGGAGGATGGCACAGCAGAATGAAGACAGGCAATCTTGGCAGCAATGGACACTGTCACCGAAGGGGCAGGTGCCAGAGGTGCAGAGTACATCTGTATGA
This sequence comes from Petromus typicus, assembly GCA_004026965.1. Classification (NCBI taxonomy): domain Eukaryota; kingdom Metazoa; phylum Chordata; class Mammalia; order Rodentia; family Petromuridae; genus Petromus; species Petromus typicus. Next base: position 8,901 of record PVIR01032044.1, read on the forward strand.
GGTCGGTAGTATCAGCCTTGGGCCTCCTGGAGGGTGCTTTCCATTGGCTGCATAGGAATGGTGTCACCTGTGCTCCTCCTCCCATCTACCAGTTCAGCCTGAAGGAGCTTTGTAGGCATCACGTATAATAGTAAACACAGAACTGAATAGGCCTTTGAAGTCAGCAAAGGTCCTATAAGGAGAATTAAATGGAATTATCTACCGTTAAGATGGGTAATATAAGTATGATAGGCTGGAAGTGCAGCTTAATGACAGGTGTCCCCGACATATGAAGGCCTGGATCTGGTCTCCAGGAACACACACATACACACACATATGTGAAAAGACAGGAAAAATTGGTACATGTGATCCTCAAACTGCCGATGAAAGAAATAGATCTCAGGGAACCACCAAAAATAATTTTTTTTCCAGGATGGAAGCCGGGGCCTTTTACAGGCACTACCACTCTCAGGCTCTGCCACTGAGCCACCTCCACAGCCTCTGGTCAGCTGCTCCTACACTCAGCTTTTGGAGAGCCAGTGCCATCACTACCCGCTTCCCTGCTGGTGTATTAGCATTCATCTCAAATCGTTAGCCTAGAGAAGTCCTCTAGACCCAGATGGGTGACTGACAGGGATTAAATCACAAATTAGACCTCCGTGGGCATCTAGATTGACTGGACGCTCGTACTCGGAAGAGGGTGCCATCCACACTGGTTGCGTCAGTCTGCCTGGCGCGGTAGGAGGAGGCAGGCGCACGTCCTTGGCCTGGCCGTGGATTGGCTTCTGCCTGATCACGTGCCTTGCGCTGGCCCAACCGTCCGCGCCTTTCCCCGGGAGAGGGGCTGCGCAGGCCCGCCCAGAAGCGGCCCTAGACCTCCGCCAGCCTCACGCGCCGCGGATGTTCTTGGACACCGCTTCTTCGCTTCTTCGGCGAATCGCCTGTTAGGCTGTCTCCTTCTTTGTAGCAGCACTTACCAGCCGGTACTCACCAGGTTTCCGCGGCCGCCAGAAGCCTTGAGCCCCAAGTATGAGCGTGGGTTTCATCGGCGCGGGCCAGCTGGCCTTTGCGTTGGCCCGGGGGTTCACGGCCGCAGGTGAGCGCTTGAAGCGGGTGGCAGATCCTAGGAGGACCCCTGGCCAGATCTGCACTGTCCACTTCAACAGCATGAGTACATTCATGCGTGAAAGAATGAAGAGTCTTTGTGCCCGTTGGGGAGGGTAAGACTTGTATGATGCCCGTGTAACCAATTGCGTGAGTGTCCGTTCTAGCACTGGTAGAACAGTTGATCCAGCTCTCCCAGGGGAGTCATGGCAACAAGATGGGCTATTGTCTCCAGGTAAAAATCCCTATTTATTCCGCAGGCATCCTGTCTGCTCACAAGATAATAGCCAGTTCCCCAGAAATGGACCTGCCTACAGTGTCTGCGCTCAGGGTAGGTGGGGCACAGCGGTGTGAAGAGAATAGAGGAGATCCAGGAAAGGGATGATCCGAGACTGAGTCCGGCTGGCCCCAGACGCCCATGCCAGCCTTCTCTTGGCACTGACATCCCCTCAGCATCATCACAATCCTGCTGTTTTCTGTCGGCCAGCTGAGTGATTAAGTGGTAGTCCCCAGGCAGGCTGATTTGGCTCAAATCCAGACCCTGGAGAATTAATGGAGGTGATGATACATGGAAAGCATCTGACGTATAGTAGGAGCTAGTTACTTCTGTCCATTAGTTGTGCGTTCTTGGAATACTCCGCCATGCTGAGCCCGTTTCCTCCTTTACAGTAGCCACTTAGCTAGTGTGCTGAGGCATGAATGAGCATACTGGGAAAGATCCTGGCAAAGTAGTTGTTCATGTCTCCAGCAGCGTAATTCCAACCCACAATCTAGGCAGTGTTGGAGAAGTGGCTAAGGAGGCAGGTGACAGGCATGGTTGTGCCTAGGATGCATGAGCTGTTGTCCTGGCACTAGAAGACCCTGCTTCTCTGCTTGGGGTCTACAGAAAGACCATGAAGTCTGGCGAGATACGTAGCTGGGCTTAGAATGAAGCCCAGGCCACCTCTGTTTCTACCCCTCCAAATGCCAGCACTTTCCCTTTACTTTTGCCCATACCGTGTGCACCATGGAGTCCTCTTACTTAGCAGAAGGATGCTTTGGTGTCAGATTGGTAGAATGAAGAATGGGACAGTCCCTTCTGGATACTGTGGAGAAACTTGCCACACCCAGTTCCTGTTGTTACTTACTCAGTCCTTAGGCATGGAAAACTTATCTAGGGTGGGGTGGGGTGGGGGACCTGAGGACACAGGGCAAGGAATTGTGGCTGGCAGTTGCCAGAGTGGGCTTGGTGGGAGGAGTTCAGTTCCTCTCTGAGAGGTTTTGGTTTAACCAGTCTGCACAGTGCTCTTAGGCTGGCTGTCTCCTCCTGCAGAAGATGGGTGTGAACCTGACCCGCAGTAACAAGGAAACGGTGAGGCACAGTGATGTCCTGTTCCTGGCTGTGAAGCCACACATTATCCCCTTCATCCTGGATGAGATTGGGGTGGACGTGCAAGCCAGGCATATCGTAGTCTCCTGTGCAGCCGGTGTCACCATCAGCTCTGTGGAGAAGGTGCTCATCTCATACCCTCTCACCCTTTGTAGGAGAGAAGAGTAGCCTGTGAGTAGCAGCTGATGGGTAGGAGCTGTGCCCTGGCCACTGACTTGGCTTTCTGTTTCGTTCCAGAAGCTGATGGCATTCCAGCCGGCTCCCAAAGTGATTCGCTGCATGACAAATACACCCGTTGTGGTGCGGGAGGGTGCCACTGTGTATGCCACTGGTACCCATGCCCTGGTGGAGGATGGGCAGCTCCTGGAACAGCTGATGAGTAGCGTGGGCTTCTGCACAGAGGTGGAAGAAGATCTAATTGATGCCATCACTGGGCTCAGTGGCAGTGGGCCTGCTTATGTGAGGCCTTCACCTGCTTCCTCACCTTTGGGAAACTTAGTCACACAGTGGGATGGGCTGACAGTCAGGCTTGGGCTGGGGCCAGTGCCTTCCTTTAGGCATGGCTGGCTAGAAGGGGAAGTGGACTCTTGGAGCTAGTTCTAGTTATCACAAAAGCAGACCATGAGGGAGTGTCTTCTTAGGCATTCATGGCTCTGGACGCGCTGGCTGATGGTGGAGTGAAGATGGGTGTGCCTCGGCGCCTTGCAGTCCGACTAGGGGCCCAGGCCCTGCTGGTCAGTGTCTTTTCGTTGTGTGCATGGGACCAGGGTGTGTGATAGAAGGTTTCATGGGTCACTGAGCTGAGGGTGGCCTGGTTGGGAAACTGGTTGGGACTGACCTGTAGCAGGGGTTGTGGGTAGTTTGTCTGAAGGTACAATGGCAGCTTTCTCCTCTAATGCTCTTTTATGCCATAGGGAGCAGCCAAGATGCTCTTGGATTCGGAAGACCATCCAGGCCAGCTCAAGGACAATGTCTGCTCCCCTGGAGGGGCCACCATTCATGCTCTGCACTTCCTGGAGAGTGGAGGCTTTCGCTCTCTGCTCATCAATGCAGTTGAGGCCTCCTGTATCCGAACACGGTGGGTTATTTCAGTATTCTTGGGCTGGACTGAGCTAGGAAACATCTTGTGTTTCTTTTTTCCTTCCTGTGTTGGGTACTCTTAGCAGTGTTAGAGTCTGTACTCTGTTAACTTTTTGGCCTAGTATTTCATTATTCAAATACCAACCAATTGGGATTTTATGGTATTTATATCCTATTGATCAGGGTCATCATCAAGATTTGATTTTTTAAATTCAAAAATTTGAGGGGCCTGGGATTTAGCTCAGTGGTTCTGGCGCCTGTCTTGCAAGCACAGGGACCCAGGGTCGATCCCCAGTAACCACATACAGTACTGGGCATGGAGACTCATGCTTAGCAGCAGTCTGTACCACATACCCCATGGTGGCTCACGCCTGTAATCCGAGCACCTGGGAGGCAAAAAAAAAAAAAAAAAAACTTGAATGGCAAAAATGGGAAGCATGACTTTTTAAACTTTGTTTAGCTAAGAGGTCTACAGGCCTCATGTAATTCTCACTATAGTACCAATAGCTAGGATTAACTTTTTTTTTTTTTTTTTGGAGATAGGGTCTCACTTTGTGCTTCAGGCTGGCCTTAGGCTCAGCCTCCAACTCACATCACAGCAATCCTCCTGCTTCTGCCTCCCGAGTGCTGGGATTACAGGTGTGAGCCACCACGCCCGGCACTGTGGTATGTGGTAGTGGTTGCTGCTGGGCATGAGTCTCCACACCCAGTATGGTATGTGGTTACCAGGGAATCTAACCTGGGCCCTTTCACTTGCAAGACAGGTACCAGAACCACTGAGCCAGGTACCAGGCTCAAGAACCACTGAGCTAAATCCCCAGCTTCCAATTTTTTTTTTTTTTTGAGACAGGGTCTCACTTTGTACTTCAGGCTGACCCTGAGCTCCTTATGTAGCCCAGGCTAGCCTCAAACTCACAGCAATTCTCCTGCCTTTGTCTCCTAAACTGGGATTATAGGCGTGACCTACCATGAGAGGCACTACGGTTTGTGGTACTGATTGCTGGTGGGTGTTAGTCTTAATGCCTGGCATTGTTGTATGTGGTTACTGGGATCAAACTAGGGACCTTGCACTTGCAAAGCAGGCACCAGAACCACTGCACTAAATCCCCAGCCCAGTTGCTGGAATTAACTTTGATATAAACAGGGGGAAGTTCAAGGTCAAACAGCTGACAAGTGATGGAGGCAGGATTCAGCTTCAAGTCTCTGACCCAAAACTCTAATCCTATTCTCCCTTTTTGTGATCAGAGGGTGCAGATCAAATAAGATAAGACTTGGGCCAGGGATTTAGCTTAGTGGTTCTGGCACCTGTCTTACAAGCACAAGGACCCAGGTTCGATCCTCGGTAACCACATATAATACTGGACTTGGAGACTCACGCCCAGCAGCAGTCAGTACCCCCCCACCCCCCCCCACACACATGACAGTGCTGGGCGTGGTGGCTCATGCCTGTAATCCCAGCACTCAGGAGGCTGAGGCAGGAGGATTGCTCTGAAGTGAGTTTGAGGCTGAGCTCGGGGCCAGCCTGAACTACAAAGTGAGAGCCTGGCTCAAAAAACCTTAAAAAAAAAAGATAAGATAAGACTTAGTTAAATAGTATTTCTAAAGAACTTGTGGGAGCATTTGGTTTGGTATTCTACTATTTGGTGAAGTGAAATTAAGAGTCAGGGGCTATATGGATAGGGAAGAATCAAATCTCTGGTGCAAGTCTTTATTTCCTTGAATTTGGGATTTGCAGGGAGCTGCAGTCCATGGCTGACCAGGAAAAGATCTCCCCAGCTGCTGTTAAGAAGACCCTCCTGGACAGAGTGAGGCTAGAATCTCCTATGGTGTCTACACTGGCCCCCTGCAGCCCAGGGAAGCTCCTTACTAGGAGCCCTGTCCTAGGAGGCAAGAAGGAGTAAGGTTCCCTCTGCCCTCCTCCCTGTGACTCAGAGCCCTCTGCACAGCTCCCAGCTGTGCAGGCAGGGGTATGCCTAGGCATTTCAAGTCATGATGATAAAAACTTGAATGTATTTTCACCAGGCAGCTCTAGTTTCTTCTTGTGTCCCATGTGAGAAGATGCTCTCAAGCAGGTTTGACATTGGAAGCCAAACAACCTTGTACACTTCCCTATGTTGGCAGAGAGAGCCGCTGGTACCTGTGTCAGTGTCTAGCTTGCTCAAAAGTTCTGGTCCTTGAGCTGGGGTCCAAGGCAAGCAGGTGAGAAAGAAAAAAACAGGAGAAGGATTCTCTAAATTGATACATGGAAAAGTGAGCAATTAAAAATTGTTGTCATCAGAAGTGTATCGCATTATGCCATGCTTGTGTTTGATCCTTATTTCATGGATGTATCATTTATATCGTGTTGTCTGTTGCTGAATTTAGCTGCTTTAATAAAGTTTCCTGCTTTTATTATGCTTTGTCATCAGTCAACTGTTCTAGAATACTCAAGTTTCTTACCACGTCCTATCTTTATTGTCCATGAGCACCAGGTATGGATAACAGAATATCCAGGGTCAGGCTCTGAGGCTAAGGATTCTGCTCCAACTCTGTTCCCTAGATCAGGGTCAAGGTACCTAGCATGGTACATTACTGCCCTATAGAGGGACTGTTTGTTTCCTTACTCTTGTAGAAGATGCCAAGGCTAGGAGGAGGGAAACTCCTTTCCCTGGTTGTGTTGCTAGCGAGCAGCAAGTTCTTAGGCACTGAAACTCCACGGTCTCCTGGTGCTTTCTGTGTACCCCGGCTGAGCTGTGGTTTCTCTAGCAGTCAGCTCGTGCCTAGTGCTTGTTCCCCCTCGCTAACTGTCTGTGCTGAACAGTGGGGCTGCTTTGGAAGAAGCATGGGTCTTAGGATTCACATTTCCTGTGAGTTTACTTCTCAGACTCCAGCACTTTGAAACATGCAGCCTTGGAGAAGTGACTGAGTTCTTTTAACCTCTAGGTTTCATGCCTACATGTCCCAGTCTCACTTCATCAGAAGATTCCAGAGGGAGTCAGTGATGGACCCTTTTTGCACACTGGTCTCTTTCTTCTTGTGCTGAGGGAGCAGAATATTTTCTTTCTGTTCAATTGAGTCAGGACAATGGTGGCTCTAATTTCAAACCTGAGAGTTTATAGGGAACCTCCCTTTTGGGTTAGCACAACAATAGAAAGTTGAAATTGACTTTAAAGTTCTCAGTATGTGACAGTCTTTCTACCCATGCTTCATATGTGCTCTCAGTTTGGCTTTTGGCCAGCTGTCTTAAAATGTATGACACATTTCATGAAGGAAGATACACAGATGGCAGGGAGTCACTGGTGAAGGGGTTCAGTGTCATTAGTGATTAATGAAATGCAAGTCAAAACTTACTAGTACTTTAATTATACTAGAATGTCTGTTTTTAGGTAGGGCCTCGGTATGTTGCCCAGGATAGCCTTAAATTCCTGGGCTCAAGTGATCTTTCTGCCTCAGTCTCATGAGTGTCTGGTGCTATAGGTGCTCAGAAAGATATTTATTCTCTCTTATTTACCCTCATGTTGCTAGGGATGTTACCCATGGCCTCAAGCATGCCAGGAAAGTGCTCTTCCACTAAACTACACCCACAAATCCTGATTATTTTTGGTTTGAAAAAAAGGCAAGCTGAACATGGTGACACATGCCTGTAAAAATAATAACAGGCAGGATAATCACTTCAAGTTTGAGGCCAGCTTGGGCTACAGAGTTAGGGTTTGGTGTTTCGTTTTTTTTTTTGAGACAGGGTCTCACTTTGTACTTCATGCTTGTCCTGAACTCAGCCTTGAACTCTGCAATCCTCCTGCCTCTGCCTCCTGAGTGTTGGGATTACGGGCGTGAGCCACCACGCCCAGTGCGGTGGTATGTGGTGCTGGTTGCTGGTGGACCTGTCTCCACGCCCAGTATTGTTGTATGTGGTTAGCAGGGATCAAATCCAGCCCTTGCATTTGCAAGGCCAGTGCTGAAACCACCGAGCTAAATCTCTGGCCCGAAACCATAGTATTTTATGAAGAAAAATAAAATAGTGAATGTTGCCAGTAAAACCCTGAAAAACAAAGGCAATGTCCTCCAACTAGCCCTAAAATACAAACCATAATGAAAAAATTGTAAGGGTGTTGGTGCACCATTAGATAACCTCCCAAATTCCTAGAGTTGGCCATGTTGCAATTCTAGCACTTGAGATACTGTGGTTTGAGAGAAGGTTGCTGTGAGTTCAAGACCAGTCTGGGCTAAATAGTGAGTTCAACACCAGCCTGAACTGCTTAGGAAGATTCTGTCTCAAAAAAAACCCCAAAACCTCAGAATTTAGAAATGGACTTACATCCAAATATAAATGAATGCATACATATAAATGGTATATTAATACTGTATTGCACTGAGTTTAAATCATTAATAAAGCCACAAATCACAGAATACACACTGTGTTTTCAAAAGAAATTGACAACAAACAATATATGATATTGATCCCATAAGCTCATGCACAAATAAAAAAATAAAAGGAAACTGACTTGGGCAGTTGACAGAAACTAGGAAAAAGTTAAAATGACTTACACTGCCATTATATATATATAACTGGATAAAATTTATAAAGCACTGAGATCTAGAAATGTAAAAGTCACATAATCTATAGAAAAAAGCATTCAGTGACATGTCTTCCTGTGACTTAGAATCCAGAATTATAAAATACATGAAATACACCACTGAGCACCAGCCCTGATTTATTTTATTTTTTTGAGTCAAGGTCTCACTATGTAGGTCAGGCTGATTTTGAACTCAGTTATGTAGCCCAGGGAGGATGCTAACTTGGGTTGAATCTCCTGCCTTAGCATCCCAAGTGCTGGGATTATAGGCAGGCACCACCATGCTGGGCTGAAAATTAAGTTATGCATAGCAGAATATTAAGACCAAAGTCCAAAGACATGGAAAATTTTTATCTACAGTACAGAAATGGCAAATGTTTTCAATGCATCCATAATACCCCTAAAAGTATAGGGCTAAAAGTATAGTATAGGGCTTAGAACAGGCCTATTACACTACACCACAGGATCAAAGTGAGAACTAGGCATATTATAAACACTATTGGGGCCATGGATTTAGGTTGATGGCACCGTGTCCACTTGGCAAAATTGATGGCACTGTGTCTGCCTGGCAAGCTGCTTGAGTCTGATCCCTGAAACCGCAGAAGTAAAAGAAAAGAAAACAAAATAAAAGAACCAACACTAGGGCCTCCCCATACCTAGACCCTGAGCAATGAATCCGCAGGGACAGGCTAAGGATCTTGCCTACTGTAGTCAGGCCACACCAAAGATTCTGGGTAGTGTAGTCCAAAAACTGGATACTGTAATGCCATGGGAACATAGTGTATATTCCAGATATTTAATTCCGTGTAGGGGGACTGAAAACACACCAAGAATTTTGTGTACCATAGTCCTGGGGTGTGTCTCAGGAATCTAAGTACGTTAATTGTAAGGGAACCTGCTGAGGATTTAGGGTGCCTTCCTCTTTATGATTGTGCACTGAGGATTCTGTATACTGAAATCTTGTGGGCTGTGGAAGGTTCTGGGTATCATATTTTTCAGAACATTCACGCTGAGGCTTCTTTGGATTGCAGTATTTGTAAGGGTAACACTGAGGATTCTGAGTAACTGAATCCTTGGAGGTTATTCTGAGTACCTGGTCCTTGCAGAGCGCAAAAGGATTCTGGGTCCTGTTGTTGGGTACGGGGACTGGGACCTTCTGGGTACTGCAGTCCCAGATATGTAATTGTCTGGTATTCTGGAGGGGGAGCACACTGACACTTATGGCTACTGTAGTACAGGTGTATGTTGCAGAGGCTGTGGTGGATTGACTAATGATTATTCTGAGTGAAATGCCCAACTCAACTGAGTCAGTGTGGTTTTGGGCATGGAGGACCCACTGGACGATCACTGCTAATGGCACAAAAGAAAAATAGAAGGGGAAGATACATGCTGTTAATTTTCCTAGAGAGAAGCATGCTGCGGCTGGTTTTCTGGATAGGAACTTGGCTGTGGACCTTGGAGAAGGAGCTTGGGTCCTCACTGTCATCAGGGATGGCTGCTGTTCTGGTCTTCACCTTGAGTGTCTTTTCTGGCTCAAGTGTAGTTCCTTTGGCCTTCTGACAGATTCTTTACCCTGCCAGCACAGACTTTTAAAAATCCATACTGGGGCCGGGGATTTAGCTCAGTGGTTCCGGCGCCTGTCTTGCAAGCGCAAAGACCCAGGTTCGATCCCCGGTAGCCATATACCATACTGGGTGTGGAGACTCAGCCCAGCAGCAACCAGTACCACATACCACAGTGCCGGGTGTGGTGGCTCACGCCTGTAATCCCAGCACTCGGGAGGCAGAGGCAGGAGGATTGCTGTGATGTGAGTTTGAGGCTGAGCTCAGGGCCAGCCTGAATTACAAAGCGAGACCCTGTTTTAAAAAAAGAAAAGTCCAGGGGCCGGGGAGTTAGCTCAGTGGTTCCGGCGCCTGTCTCGCAAGCGCAAGGGCCTGGGTTCGATTCCCCGGTAACCACATAACAATACTGGGTGTGGAGACCCACACCCAGCAGCAACCAGTACCACATACCACAGTGCCGGGCGTGGTGGCTCACGCCTGTAATCCCAGCACTCGGGAGGCAGAGGCAGGAGGATT
>PVIR01032045.1:0-18980 GCA_004026965.1 Petromus typicus
AAAAAAAAAAACTAAGCATGTGTTGAAACAACATTGAGGACATTAAAAGAATAAAAAGGTAGTACCTTAAAGGAACACTGACCATATTTGGGATAATTTAACCTATGAATCCACAGTCATATAAATAAACAAATAAATAGCCTCAGATAAGAGACATTTTGGCAAAATTTCAGCTACTAAATGTAGAATGAAAAATAGAATTAGAAAAAATCAGTTTGGCATAGTGATTTTATTTCAGCTAAGACACATCAAGAGATGCTAAAATGAGATTAAAATTTGACGAGCAATTGGCATACAGATTATCGCAAACTCCCTCCCTACAAAACATGTATTAATCACAAAAGGACACATGAGGATTTTACAGTGCAGATGTGACCTTAATCAAGTGATTGAAGTTAACATCACCAGTAATGGGACAAATTAAAGTGTGCACTCCCTAATTGGATACAAGAAAAGAACACATCACTTCTCTGCCATTCTTGCCCAAAACGTGTAACTTGTATCTTTTAAAACTTTATAAATGTTACATTCAACAGAACTTAACTGGGCAAAAAATGACTCAGAATCCCCAGAACCAGCATATGCACTGCTGCATGGCTGGGTGACACCAACAGGCAGGAAAGAGATCATGCATAATAGGAGAATAAAGTACAGGAACAGCGTATCGGTTACAGTTGGCCTTGCTCTCCTCTGAACTTGGCTTGGAGACTTGGCTGTCTGGTCCTGACCAAAGTTCAGCTGCCATGATTGGCTGAGACTTGGCTACATGTTCTAAAGATACTTACAGTCTTTTTACCCAACCATTTCACTGTACAGGGAAAAACCTTTGGGCCAAAGTTAAAATATGGACATTGGTAGATTTAGGCAAAATTTAATTAAATCTAGAAAATTTGATTACAAGAAAGTATCAGATAAATTTGAACTTGGAAGCATTCTACAAAGTAGTATGGAAAAATATTAAGATCATGAAAGACAAGGGAAGACTGGAGAACTATCCAACTGAAAGATATTACAAAGGCTTCAGCATACCATCAGCTGATGACAGTTAAATGGGGTGTGTATGTGTGATAATATCAGTACTAACTCTGATGGTTGCATTGTGGTTTGTGAGGATAAGCTGGCAAGAGCTGATATTTTAAGAGTCTACTCCTAACCGATCTCTTTCAAAATAATTTTTTTCAGATTCATTATAATGAAATAAAGGAGGAAAGTCTTCTAAGATTTAAATTTCCCAAAGTATCACTATCATTTTGCTCTCAATTCATGCGTGGATTATTCAGTGCCCTTAAGTGCCACCTCTAAATTATTTAAAGGAAACTAAGCAATCTAAATTCTTCTGAGGCCTGAATTATTTAGGTCATAAATGTTTCCTGTTGAATGCTTTTGTGGTCACATTTTGTGTCTTGGCCTAAGTGAATAAAATTAACTTCAATACAATAGTACAAAAGCAACATCCAGAAATAATATATGAAGTGACTACTAGGATTTTTTTGAAATTGATGAAACAAATATTATAAATAATATGCATTTTAATTTTTTTAGCTACACTTTGTACCACTCAGAAATTTTTCCTCTGTGGTGTGTGTCTTTCATTTATGTTACATGATATGAAAAACCAATTGCAATAAATGTTCTTCTGCCAGATTTTTAACTTGCTTGCTAAATTTGCTGCTGCTAGCACAGATTTCCAATATCTATTACAGTATTTTATGTTGGCAATAATATACTTACCAATGTGGCCAATTACCTTGCTGAAGAGAAGTTGGCAATCTGCAATTTTATGTGAAACCCAGTGCATTCTCTCTGGAGTGCAGCTTTGATTATATTGCTAAAAGATAATATTGTGCTTCATTTGCCCCACAGGTATAGGAACGGACTACTTTTAAGTCTTACTAGAACCTCATTTTTCTCATTAAATTTAATTGTCTTTCATTCACTGGTGCTTTTATCAAGTCCAAACTATATCATTTGAATTTGAGATTTTACTTCTTTTCCTCATCCATTTGTTGGATAAAAATGTGGGAGACTGGAGGAGAAAACAATAAAAGTCTCAAAATATAGCGTAGTAAGAAAAATAGGATAATAGAAATGATGAAATAAATCACAGAGAGAAAGAACAATACAGAGAATAAAAGATACTCTACAGAATCAAAATGAGGTATTTTCTCAATTGAACAATATTATAAATGTAATGAGAATCTTGTTAGAAGTTTATGGCCCCAAGTAACAAAAAACAATTCAAGATACAATACTTCAAATTGAAAATTATCAATTAGAGGGACTGAGAAATGAAATTTCCTGTAAGGACACAGAGTTGCTTCACTGAATCCATGAATAATAATTCCAGGTCTCCAAAAGTGGTTGGAAAGTTGAGGAGTTTTCATTATGCCTCCTCGGTCTGATTCTCCCTGAACTTTCTGTCCACTGTTTTTTCTCTTTAGTCTATAGACTGCTGTCTACACTGCAAGCAGAATTTAGTGCATCCAGAGTTCCTGAGATTGGTTATAGTGTATTACTAAGCAAGTCTAGACTCACCTAAAATTCCATGGAGGAAGTAAATTAATGCCCTAGCTTGAGTCAAATACTTCTCCATGGTCTAAACAATGCTGAACAAGAATTTCATGTATATGATGTGGCTAAGGGACAGGAGTTGCCATAAGTTTTCATTTCAAAGGAGAATTTGTGTATGGCCTGAACAGATACTAAAAATATATGTATTGAGACGAAGTTCCACCGAACGACTATCTCACAGGACACTATATGTTCTTTCTTTGTTTTTGTTTTGTTTTTTGAGACAGAGTCTCGCTTTGTAGTTCAGGCTGGCCCTGAGCTTAGCCTCCAACTCACATCACAGCAATCCTCCTGCCTCTGCCTCCTGAGTGCTGGGATTACAGGCATGAGCCACCACGCCCGGCACTATGATAAGTGGTACTGATTGCTGGTGGGCGTGAGTCTCCCAATATGGTATGTGGTTACTGGGGGATCGAACCTGGGCCCTTGCGCTTGCAAGACAGGCGCCGAAACCACTGAGCTAAATCCCCGGCCTGACACTATGTGTTCTTAAAGTCCAGCCAAGAGCTTCATTACCCAGCTGAGAACCATCCTTCTATGCAGAGAAAGTCATCAAATTAGATTAAGACACAGTTTTTAAAGGCAAAGCCTACTACCCACCCCCCACACACACACACACACTTGTTTCCAGGAGGTTTCTATGCTGGAGCGATTAAGTCATTCTATTGTTAAGGTATAGAAGTGAGTCAGTACAGAAGCCAATAGCAACAATTAGATCATTGGTTACCATAGAATAGTGTGTTCTAAAAACCTACAGTCTGCAGCTGTGCACATCATTTGAGTGGACAGTTCTCAAAGAGACAAGTGCCAGATTCACAGGGAGGTTTTAGGATACAAAGGGGAGGTTTTTAACAAAACAGCTGTTTGTATGTCAAGTTGAGTCTCACAATACCTACCACCTAGAACTAGCTAATTTCAAAAGTCTTTTTAGAGCAATTAATTCAATACCATGCATTCTTAATTTGCCACATGCTTACAAGTTTGTCTTGCCAAATTCTATATTTTGTCTTCATACACATAAAAATTAAATTTTAACTTTTAAAACATCATTTAATGTACTTTGTTCATTCAGTGTTTCATTTTCTCCCTCTACTGTCTACTTTGTCCAAATTTTTCATATTTTTTATCTGCAACATAATTTTCTTTCTTAAGTTACTTACAACAATGTGGCTTTTTACTGTCAGTATTAAAACGTTATTAAGTCTATTATTACATTTTATCTATTTTCATACACTACAAAGTTTCCTGTCTTCTGGAGTCTATGTTCTCAATCACTCTAAAATCAAATCCAAAACATCTTACTGTTTACCTTTCATCTCAAACATTTGATCAATTTTCTCAATGTAAATGAACTTTTCAAAGGCATCCACACTTGTAATTTTCAAAATTTATTGTTTCTATTTTAATAGCATAAAATTTCACCACGTAGTCATCTTTAGAAGGGTTCCCTTCCTTGCATTCTACTTTGGGTGTGGCTTGATGTGCAACATAACTGTGCTCTCAAAGTTTCAGCATCAGGAATTCTTTATTTTCAGAACTCTTCTGAAAACCTCACTGCCCCTGATGATAGGATCTTTGCAGCATAAAACATAATTTATCTTTCTATGCTTTGTTTATAATTTTCTACTTTGATTAAATCCAGTTTGGGATGCTTGATCTTGCCTTGGTTATTGAATCTGTATTAAGTTCACATCAGAGCACTGGAAGAAATAGTCAGAGTACCAATAAATCAAAGCAACTGAATAAACCATTAGGTGGGCTGTGCAATGGGGCAGAAGTGTCTGCATGTTTGCGAGCAGCTCAATGCAAGATAAATGGTTCTGGATAGCATGTGAATAGCTGGGCAGGGGCTCCCAGTGAGTTGGCCAGAGCACTAAGTCCTTCATTCCCTCTTCATTGGCTCATAGAGCTCCCATTTGCATGGTCTTTGAAATCCAGCTGCTGAAACTTTCTTTTTTTCACTTCAGGAACAAAATCCTTTAATGTGTACTTCACACATTAAAATAAGCATGCACATTTTTACATTTTTGTTGTAATATGTGAAAGTGATGAAAGAAAGCTTATAATTAATTAGACATTGGTGAGGGTAAATTCATAAATGTCAAAGCATCCTCTATTAAAGTTTTGTTTTTCAGATTTTAGATCCAGCAGTTAATTGTACCATATTGTTGTAGGCCTTCTGTATTTTTAAGTGGAAATCTATCTTTCAAATGGTGATAATTTTCTGATTTTTTTATTGTAAAACAATGTCCATATTCAAACAAAGAAGTCTCTAGGATGTGGGGTTCCAAGCATGGGAAGCAGCAGCACACACTATGCTGGTATCCACAACCTCTCTTCAGGCCTTGAGAAATGTCACTGCAGATCTGCTATGTTGGTAAGAGTTTGAAAAATGTTAGCCTAGGCTGAAAAACCAAAATCAGCTATATTAGTACAGTTGCAATTAATTTTCAGTGCATTGATAAACCTCACTGTTCACTCACTTTGAAAAACAAAAGTTACAAAGCTAGTTACATAATTGTATTTTGGTCACTTTTTCCAGGAACTCCCAGTAGACATTTTAACACAAATAATTCTTAAGACATTCTCACTGAAAATCTAGATTTTGACTTTTGAGAATCCTGATTTATGTTTTACACCTCCTGGGAAATGAAGCACATTTTTAGCAACTTCTTCACTTCAGTACTTGCATTTCCTTACAAAAATAGCTTGAATCAGAAACACATGAAGAAAATGTAGGGTTTATGTTCACATGCTCTAAACTCATCTTTAAAATTCTGCTAAACTCATTAAAAAAGATAAGTGAGAAAAAAAACAGAAGATTATCACATGAAGCTGTTGTTTGATCAGAAAGAAGAATGACAATAACATCTCCCACAAGCTGTGTGCAAGACCAACTGTAAAAAACAAGGACTTATATTTAAATTAGGACTCAGAGAAGAGCATCTTTCTAAAAACTACCCATCAGTCTCTTTGGTTAAATCTTCTCAGTGTGTAAATTTTGTTTAGCGTTCAGAACATCAAAACTTCTACATTTGAAGTTATAATACAGGCAGTAGCCCACATACAGAAGCACAATAGTTGGAAATATCATTGCACTCGATGCTAGGGCTTCCTGTTCATGGAAGAATAGGGAGAGTTATTTAATGTTATAATTGTGCAAATGTAGTCAGGGAAATTACATGGACAGGAAAACATTATACATCTGAATTTCTCCTCCACAGATTTTGGTAGAATCATACTTATATGATAAAGCCCATGAAAAATTTACCTTTTAAACAAACTTATTTTAAAGTTACCTAGTTTGATTAGATTGGCTATCAATACTAATACAATCTGCAAAATGATGCCTGAACCTTACATTACTTCTATTTTATAAACATAACAAGATGTTAGATGAAAAACAAAGAAGTGACACTGTGTTTTTATTGTTAAGATTTAAATAATGGTGAGTGTATGTTTTGTATAATCTATACTATCTCCTTGACTTAGAGTAAAAGATTCCTGATAAAATTTAAGGATAAAAGTGTACTTTGAGTTAGTAAAAAAAAAAAAAAAAAACACACACACACACACTTTAGTACTCCTAAGCTATAACAAATACCAAAGATAATATGTACATTGTATCACTGAACTTTCTTTTATTCTGTTTTATGATATTTCACCTTTCAGTAGTAAAAGCAGGTGGAGGAGCTGGGGAATTGGTCAGGGTTTGTAAGTATGAAGGAAGTGGTCCAGTGAATCACCAAAACATCTGTACTTTTGATGCTACTCAAAAAATATACAGAGATTTGGAGAGTGACATTTTTAATAATCTATGGTTTCTAACTCTATTCTATGATTTCTCAGTAATAGCCCAATGTAAATATCCTAGTGATTTCCACCCTAGCCTTCTTTTAGCATCTCAGTGGTGCACAGTACTCACCTTTCATATTTTTTTCAATATAAGGCAGTAGGGGTAAGTTGGGAAACAAAAAAGAATTCTCTTGAGGAACAATAAAAGCAGTTGTAGACTTATGCCTGTATGAAAAATTCTAAGTAATATCAGAAAAAAATTGCTTTTATAACTTGAATTAGATTTGTCAACTTAGAAAAGTAGTGAATGATTTTTTTGTAATTCATGATGGAAATTTAGGGATCATTCTATTGCAGTTCTACCTATGCACTTTTTAATTCACATTATTGCTGTACTCCAGCATATAAAATATTTATGTTGTTTTTAAAAAAGATAATATATATGAAACATTATTGGCAGAAATTTCAGCTTTTCTAAAATACAAGGAGTTTTAGTCAATTTCTTTGTGTGGATTAGAAGACTGAACATTTGATCCATCCTCTTCCATATGTCAAATGCTTCCTTAGGTATAGTTCAAGTGGCTAAGATTCCTTAATTCTTTGAGCTTACTGAGTCTTCAGACTTTATCACCACTACAAAGCCAACCTGGAAGGTGTCTTTGAAAAGAATTCAAACCCAATGTGTATTTCACAGTTCCTTTTCTGGCCACTATACAACTGAGGGGTTACTGTATATAAGATAAGAAGATAATTACCACTAACTCCAAGAGTGCAATTAACATTCCTTTTTCCTTCATCATAAAACAGTGTTCAGAATAGAGCTGTGGAGAATGAAGGGAAGAGAGAAACCTGAAATTCCTCAGCCTTCCAACTGCAGTTATGTACATTTCTAGGGCACAAATCAAGCACTCAGAGTTTCATTTTCTATATCTTCCTGAGAGGATTTTAATAGATCCAAACAGTGGAAACTGATAGGTTAGAGATTTCAACTTATTACCAGAATTATATCACTTGAGTCTTCCTTTTTGGTATGTTTCCAACCTGAACAGAATAAGAAATGGGAAGATGAGTGAACAGCAAAATAGGCATTCAGAAAATCTGAGAAACAAAGTGTAATTCTAACATAATAAAGCCCCAAGCCAGATGGCTAGTACCAGCAAGAAGATTATAGTTTAATCTAAAGATTCCATGAATTAATAAACCAATATTCCCAATACTGTTACAAATATATATCTAGAAATTCAGAATGTTGATTTTCTAACATATTTTAGGTGTTTTAGAATATATTTAGAATCAATAATAAAAGTTCCAAATGGTCTGATACAAAGTGACTAAAAATCAATTTCTGAGGCAGTTTTAAAAGTTCTTTTGCATGAATTTCTTTGTGAGATATGGTCAAAAATATTCAGTGAATGATGGGGACAGAACATGGAAATGTTTTATCCAAAGGAAAGACAGGCTGATAAAAACAAGATACTGTGTCCTCATGCACCTTATTCACTGAATCTGGAGCCATATAACTTCTGAGTTTACCTCAAAGACAAAATTAATATATAAAATAAATGTTTTGAGTTGCTTTAGAATATCAAGGAAGATGAGACAGCTCAATTAAAGACACTCATGAAAGTCTCCCAGAACTGCCCCAGCATATGGAAAGAGTGCTGAGATAAGTATGTTGGAGCTGAAAAGGATTATTTTGAGGGATATCAATGACAATAAATATTTCTTTCACTGTAATAAATGTTAAACACATCGCATTTTTTCTATCCCATCTTGTATAAACTTCATATTCAGAAGTAGTTACATATTTTTTAAACAGTCATATGACTCAGATGTCCAGAGAAAATATTCTGGCATAACTTGCAATATTAATTTTTGACCAATCTCTCAATCTTATATTATTAACAGGTTCGAAATATCTTTCACTTGAAGATTTCTTTAAGCACTTTCATGTTTCAAAATCTTGGGGACTTAGTTTTCTGGGCCACTGTATGATCATCATAGCCTTAAGAGATTCCTGTTGTAGACCTGTCTGGCACTTTTTCATGTATGAAGATCTGCTACTTGGTACAGGGTTCTACATCACTGTCCATGCCACAAGAAGGGAATCTATTTCTTTCAATTTAAACTTCCAACCCTGGCCATTATTCTCCAAAGCACAGCAGTATATCAGACTAATGTCATTTTTCTTTCTCATCAACTCCACATTGTACTGAAAATCTCCTTTGTAAAGGAAAGTAATAGAACTTTGACTTTACTCAAATTACTGCTATATAACCAAAAGAATCATAGCTGAACTAGATAAACAGGAAACTGGAGAGAGAGAGAAAGAGAGAGAGAGAATGATGGGACTCTGCTATGATTTTACTCTAAGAGAGGAAAGTGAGGCAGTAAAGTACAGGTAGGCATATTATTTCATAGAAAGAGAGATGCATCTACAGAAAATGAGAAGAGTTGTAACACAGTTGTAACATAGATAACTACTCTCATCTGCATTTCTGCAACTGCTCCGGACATTTGGTTTGAATTGGTAAACTCCCTCAAATTATTCCAAACTAAGTCTTCCCTCAGTCAACTCTTCAATCAACCGAGTCTTTTCCTAGTGCAAGGATCCAAAACTTTCTGTGCTGGAACTCTTCACCTTTGGTTGCCTGTTCTTGTCATAGTATTTGTTCTTCCCCTAACATATAACACTGGATGTAATTCAAAAGCTGCCTGGGTTCTGGACATCCTGCCTCCTGCAGCACTATTTTCAGGAAGAAATAGAGTCAATCATCAGCTGAACAATAATCCTTTTATTTTTGGTCTAATGGCAGCAGAAGTTAAAAATGGCCTGTGGGACCCAATTCTCAATTCAAGAGAACCATTGTTTTGGCTTCTGATGGAAGATCTTCTCTGCCAAATAATGATACATCCATTATCAATAGCCCAACATGACAAGAAACAAAAATACTTTCAGTGAAAACATTGAGTGATTATGACAGAATGTATTTCTTCTACATTTTTATTCTCAAATTCTTGGGAAGCAGGAAGCTTTTCTTCTGTTCATTACAGCAAGGAAAAAGCATCATCATAGTTTTTGTCAGTTGAGAGTATGTAGTTTATGCTAAATTTTGAGATATTATTGTCTTCTCCCTCACTTTTTAAAATATATAATTATTTTGTTTTTCCAAATTAATGCTACATTGTTAGCTCCTAGTGCCTTCATTGTCTATAGAATTAAAACAAACTTCTACACCATTAATGTAATTGTAATGTAACTCCATTAATGTAATGGAGTTTCACCGTTGTCCAGTCCCAAACCCTGCAATGCAAGTACTGAAATGAACTTCATGGACATTATTAACTTAATAATCTCAACAGCCCTATTAAATAGTCATATTATCCCCACTTCACCAACATAAGGAAACTGAAGCACAGGAAGAATAACTTAGCTAAATTTATAAAGCTGGAAAATGGTAAAAGTGGAATTCAAAATGAATTAGAACCCTGAGCCTGTGCCCCTCTCCACATGACCCATTGCCCAGCACCACTGTGTTTAGCTCTTAAAGCAGTAACAAATATTTATATCTCTGGGCATTATGCTTTCTGCTTGCTTGATCCCATAACTAGGATGTGCCTTGCCTTGTATCTTTCTTTTGAAATACTAGTTCTTATCAAAGACATCACTTCAATTTAACTTCACCAAGAAACATTCTGTGTTCATGTATTCTGCTTCTTTAAGCATCCTACTACCAGTAGCCTATCAGACATCTGGTTTCTGATAAACTACATGACACAATTTTCATTCAAGTTGTCTACAAAATGGTTTATTCTCTCAGTCGTGACTGCAGTAAAGCTATATTCATCTTTTGTCCCTCACAGTTCTTGTCTGAGCATCACATGATTGCTCTTGACTCAAGACATTGAGACAGTTTTCAATCATTATTGATGATCAATAACATTACCAAAATGGGTAATTATTTTATTCTTAATAAACTTTCTATACTTCTGTGATTCCTATTTCTGTAAATATAAAGAGAAAAAATAGAAAAGGACACAGGAGCAAGAGGAATACAGCTATCTGAAGCTGTTTACATATTTATTACAGGATTCATAGCACTACTGAAAAATCACAGAGAACTCTTTTACCTTAGAGAATGTTTGAAAAATTCTCTTTTCTAAGAATAAAGCATATCACAATATTTCCTAGCCAGAAAATAAGAAATATGACAGAAGATATATTGACTGTTCTATGTCCAGTTAAAATCTACAGCAGACATGAAATGCCTGAGAGATCTAAAAGGGTCAAAGTAAACAGCAATCAGGTGTTATGTGGTCCTCAAGAAAATACCACCTTAGATTCTACATCAACCTTCCTTCGAGAGGCTTCAGGCTTCACATATTTTTTTAACTGGATGCAAAACAATGCAAGAAATAGAACAAAACAACCAGCAATTTGGAATAAAAAATTTTAAACATCGTTATTGTCTATTAGCCTTAACATTTTTCACCTACAGTAATAAACTGGCATCTCACCATAGTACCACTATCTAGATCATACAAATGTTTTGCTTTAAGGGGGATCTGTGTCTTTATATTTTGGTTACATGAGCATCATTTACACTGTAATTCCCTTAATGGTGGTGTTGAGTGGAAGGAGAAGATGCCCGGTAAATATAAAGAAAAGAAAACAAATTTGGCACACACATTTTGAATGAGCTGTGTACAGTGGAGGGAATCAATGAGGAGATTTTTCTAGACATTGATTATTATTCAGTAGCCTCCAGTTTCACTACATATAAACTATGACTTTAGGATCTCCTGTGTTTTATGAAACTGTATTCTCATTCAGTATCACCTTGCCACCAAATCATACATTTTTTAATTTCTCAGTTTGTTCATTCTGATTCTGTGCTACATTCTCTGTTAGGTTTAACAAAAAGTTTTAAAAGCAAAGAATAAGCCAGAAAATAATTTTCAACAGAATGAGTGCTTTCTTTTCTTAGAGATATTGTGCTTCAGGAAGTGGCCACTTCCCAAGAGAAGGAAAAGTTGTGGGGGTTTTTTTTCTCCTCTTAGTGGATAAAATTACTATATATACCCAATTAAAAGTTTCCCAGAGAAGCCAATGTTTCTCTGACAATGAGTATTTCTTGATAGGAAGTCTTCTAACTTCTAATAAAGCAGAGATTATCAGCAGCCACATGTACAGTAATGTCTCTTTCTAAGTGAGGAAGGGCAGGGAATGTTTCTTCCCTGAAAAAAGCTGCACATTTCCCAAGGTTTTCAAATCTCCAGCACTGTTCAAATGTTGGCATCTAAGCAGAATCAGTTGCTGAAGGAGAGTGAGAAAGGTGACAAGGCATAACACTGAGCATGTCACACCCACTGCTTATTCTGGCCACAAAAGTGAACTAAAGCTTTCTCAGCCCACTAAGCCTTCACAGGCATTTAAGGTCAGCATGCACTCCCAGTCTTTCGATAACACATGACTCTCTTTTGAGGCCTTTGGTCTCCTAAGTGCTCATAACCAGGAGCATCATTCTTCACTGCCTATACATTTTTATTACTACCAGGCAAATGACTGCTCCAAGAGTCAATTTTATTTCTTCCCAAATCTTTTTATCTTATTTTTGTATCTGTGTTTATCATATACACATATTTATATAATAAAATAACATTAATTTCACTTGTATGTAATATTTCATTCTATTATAAATTACAATTATAAGAATAAAACAAAAGAAAGCTATTTATTCTATGAGAAGTAAATTTATACCTTGAAAATGACTTCATAGAGTCAAGTCTAAGAAAACAGCCACTGTCAAATCAATTGACAGAAAGTCAGGAGAAATGATCAAAAAATCTAAAACTGTGCATTCACACTGCTTGCAAAAAGTCTTTCAATTATCATTCCAGACCAACATCTTTACTATGGGTGTCTTACTCATGAAAAAACTCACACATAACTCCACTCAATATGACAATGGCTTATCCTTCATTAAAAATTAGAATGACAAAAGATATATATATATATATAGATATAGATATAGATAGATATATCTATATCTATATCTATATATATATATACATATACATGTTGGCTATGTGTTATTTTAAGAACTATCCTTTAAATTATTTTTTAGAATAATGGACCAAATTCAACCTAGCTCTTATTACCATATAGTCTTTCAAAACACCAGCATTGCCTGACTTTTGAATTCAATGCTGGGAAAAATGCATAAAGTTTTAAGAGCATAAGTACATGACCAGACTTTTCCATGCAACCTTTACTTATCTAAATGTTTATCTTGAACAAGTTTTTCATTTTGCTTTACCAGTTTCCTAGTTTAGAGCAGAAAAAAAGGCAGTTCACATGAACAATGAATATGCAACAAATTAGCACAAATTTTAAGACTATCATAAAATGAATACTCTGAATCACAGCTCTTCAACCTGTAAAATTATAGGACATTATAATGAATAAGTTAGTTATCTTCTAAAGAAAGCCCAAATATGCAGAAAAATATTAATCAACATTTATTCAATATCTTTTTTGGACAATAAAAATAAACAATAAAGATAGAACTGTACAGTGTGCTATGGGATGTGTACCAGAAAGATCAACATGGAGTTAAAAGAAATTTTTTAAAGTGAGAGGTCAAAATATGACATTTCCAAAATATAGTCACTAGTTCAATAATCATTTTAAAAATAAATTGGATTCAAATAGAATTAAAATAGCTTCATCAAAAGGCATGTAAAAATTAAAATAAAAACCAGAATTCAAAGAAAATATTCACTATAAAAATCTAAAATCTAATGTACAAAAAGAACCGAGAGAAATTAATAATTTAAAGACAATCATCTAATAGAGAAACAGACTACAGTTGCTTCGTAAAAGAAGGCATATGAATGGCCAAACACTCACAAAAATATAAAATATCATTAGTTGTCAGGAAAGTGCAAATTGAAATTGTAGCATATAGTAGTACACATTATAATAGTTAGGAGAATTATAGTTAAAACATCTGAAAATACCAACTGTGATTGTAGTGAGAATAACTGGAATTCTAATGCTCTAATATTTGGAAAATGATTTGATACCTTTTAATAAAGGAAAATGTGCACCATTTCAGTGCTTAACAATCATTCCCTCATGTATTTAAGAGTTTTGGACATATATGTCCCCATTTACAAGAGTTTCATGGAAGGCACATTCATAATAGCAAGAAAGTGAAAGTATCTCAGATATTCATCAACAGGAGAATGGATTAGAAATTTCTGGTACATTAATTTATTCATTTATTTATTTAGTACCAGGGATCGAACTCAGGACCTTGCACTTATCAGGCAGACACCAGAACCATTGTGTTAAATCTCCATCCCTTAGAAATTTGTTATGTAAATGTGGAAGCCCACAAATGATACAAAGAAACAAGCTGCTGATTCTCGCAGTAACATGGATGAAATTCACAAACATTACTCGAGATAAATAGCCAGACAGAAAGGGTATGTACTACATGAGCTACAGAGTGGTTGCTGCACAATTAAAAGTTAATGTGTAGTTTTTTGTTAATTATTAAATTATTCTATGGCTCTGCCTTGTGCATTATATTTAAAAAATACTCTTCTGTGTATTCTAAACCTAAACTCAACAATGTGGAATAACTCTGGCAGGTATTACCGTCTTTCACTTATACACTGTAGAATTGAAACAGATGTAAATTGTCTAACCCAGGTTCTTTTGTAAAGTTAGCATAAGTTTATATTTAAGTAAGCCTGTTATAAGCTGATTCTGAACCTATTATTCTCACTCACTCCTGCAAACCTACCAGATGTCTGTAGGGAGTTTTTGTTTAGTTTCATTACTCTTTCATGATGCTCTACTTTAGAGGATTGTAACAATCAGTGGAAAACACAGCAATTTCATTTCATGCTAATGCCTACAAAAAGAGCATAGAATATAGAAAAATAAATAAATTCCATGTGAACACAACTGAGAGCCATGAAGTTTTAGTCTTCAGAGTCCATAGAACAAGGATGTGTTCTGAAAATTAGGTCCCCTAGATACTTTAACTCTCCATCTGATTATACCTCAGACAAGGAGGAGAAGCAAAGTCTAGGTGGATTTACAGAAACAGAGCTGGGGCTCAGGCAGCCCAAAAGTTCCTGATAGGCTCTGTTATTTCAGAGATTCTCACATCCCTACTGGAGGACTGAGAAGAAATTCTCCCTTCTGAACAAGACAGAAAAAAATCAGACCTCAACCAGTCCATTATTTACCATGGTCTCTGCGCTGATCATTTTTCCCGTTTCCACCTATCCTTGTGCCAAACACTCTGTAGATCATATAGTACATACCCTTCCTGTCTGGCTAGTTTATCCCATGTAATGTTTGTGAAATTCATCTCTGTTACTGTGAGAATCTGCAGCTTGTTTCTTTGTATTATTTGTATGCTGCCATATTAACATACCACAAACTTCCTGTCCCTTCTCCTGTCAATGAACATTTGAGGTGTCTCCACTCATTTGCTGTTATGAGTGTACTCTTCCATGAAACTCTTGTAAATGTGGGGATATATGACCATAACTTTTGGATAAATGAGGGTATAATTGGTGAGCACTGAACTGGTGCACATTTGCCTTTAGTAGAAAGTATCAAAGACTTTTCCGAGGTGGTAACATCATTTACCATTTACATCAGAGCATGGAAATTCCAGTTATACTCACCACACTGACACTTGGTATTTTCAGATGTTTTAACTGTACTTCTAAACTACAGTATTATGTACTGCTTTACGCTGCAATTTCAATTTCCATTTCCATTTCCCTGATGACTAATGATATTTTATATTTTGTGAATGTTTCACCATTCATAGGCCTTCTTTTAAGAAGGATCTGTAGCTTGTATCTCTATTAAACTGTCTTTAAATTATTCAATCTTCCTGGTTCCTTATGTGTATTAGAATTTAGTTTTTGCCCAATACTATAGTGAATATTTTCCTTTGTTTCTGGTTTTTATTTTAGTTTTTGCATGTCTTTTGATGAGGTTATTTTAATTCTAATTACATCCATTTATCCTTATGATGATTACTGAACTAATCACTATCTTTTAGGAATCTCAGGTTTTGCTCCCTCATATTTTGAAAATTTCCACCAAGTTCATATTTATCCTTCTGGTACACATTCCCATAGCACAATGTACAGTTCTGTAGTACTTGTATGATTCATCTTTATTGATTCATGGCATATTTTCTTCTTCTTAGAAAATGTAGAGTTTGTGAAAACACAATTTTGCTTTTCACCATTTTTGACTTATTAGAAATTATTTGAAAAATTTCCATAAATATGTTGCCTTTTGAAAAATTAACAGGTAAAATATTCTGATCTCATCATCACAGATATGGTTAAGGTTATTCTTTTTAATCATAGATAAAATAATCCAAAGATATACACACAGGTAGTTACTCACCAATAATTCCAGAAAAATTTATTTTTGTTCACTTTACTGATGTTATTTAGTGTATGTTTATGGTATAGAGGTTCCACGGCCTGCTCAAGAGTTCTGTCATCAACTTTCAGTGACTTACACAAAGAAGTTATTTTTTAAAAATCTTCTAGCCAGGAACAGTGCATGTCTATGATCCCAACACTCTAAGAAGCTGAGACAGAACAACTGCAAGACAAAGCCCAGCCTAAGCAGTTTACTAACTTAGCAAGATCCTGCATCCAAATAAAAAGAAAAATAAATGAACAAACAAATAAGCTGGCACTGTAGCTCAGGAAGGCCCTGGATTCAATCCCCAGTACAGAAAATGAGCCACAGAAACAAGCACATGCTTTAAAAATAAAGTAAAATAAATCTAGATAACACTTGTAGAAGCTTTTATACCATCCCCAAAACTTGCACTGACAGTATTTGTGAAGTAGCATTAAAATCATCTGCTCCAAGACTATCCTATGACTAAGAAAAATAAATCTATTTCCTAAGTATAAAGATAATTATTTTTTTCCCACTAACCAGAACACTGTTCCCTGAAGCTTACGCATGCCTGGAAATATGTTATGTATCTTGGGCATATTTGCAATGACTCACCCTAGACAATAGAACGCAGCAATACTCACTGTTAGGTATGGTTATTTTTTTCTTTTCTTTATAAAAGAAAACTCATTTAGGGAACCAGATGGTAGACATCTTGGGATGGAACTGGACACTCCATTAATTCTGATTAGAAACTAGGAGTACAAAGCAATTGGCACATAAATGTTATTAAATAAACATTCATTTCATAACCCAACAAAAGTAGGAACAAGAAAAAGACAATTATAATAAACAAACTTTATTGAATAATCTAAAAACATGACTTGTTTTTTTAAAAAAAAGTATAAACCAAATTAGAGTTTCCAGTTAATAAAATGGGATATTTTGTGAGCAGAAACACTAACCAACACAGTTCTTACAGCGCTGGAGACCATTCTCGTTACAAGCTGTACACTTCAGAGCTTTGAAAGAGTCTGTGAAACAGTTTCGAAACACAGACATCTTGCTCCCATGGCACACGGAGCACGGAAGGAAGCCGAAGCCTCCGCAGGAGGGACACTCGTGTGGATGCTGCACTCTCTGTGGAAGAACAAGGGAAAGAGAGCAGAGCAAAAGCATTAGTATGAACAGTTCCCCTGGGCTTGCTCTCTTCCCAAAGTGTAGTCGTGAAGCAATTCTGGCATAACATAGCATGACTATGCACTCAAGATCGCCTACTATTAATATACAATGGACCTAGGGGAAAAAATGAAGTCCTCATTCACTGCCCATGATTGCCATTATAGCAGACAGCATTCATAAAAGCTGGTAAATGTTAGATTAAGTAGTATATGCCCTCAAGAGTTCCATCATGTTTACCAACCAAGTAATTCAAGAGGTGGTTATTTTATTACATAAAGATACTTTAACTTTCCCTTTTCTATCTCTTAAGAGTTCTATGTCTTTGTGCACAGAGCACCTCCTTAATAGAAAATTTGGGAAATCAGAAAACTATCAGCTGAAGTGTGGAGGAGCCACTATTAACTGAAGATCCATCATTATATTGCCATTTTGAACAAGGCTTTATTCTTTTCAAAGCACTTTCAAATACATTATTAAGTAGAGTTCCCCCTACTCCACCCTCACCACATGAAGTCATGTTCTTCAGTAAAGACATAATTCAGCCTTCATTATCCTTACTTTATACTTAAGAAAACAGGCATAGAAATCTTGAGACATTTATGCACAACCATAAAACTTCCCACAGTAGCTCCAAGCCTTTCTACCTCTTGCAAAAATAAAGTGTCTCTAATGGCAGAATAAAAACAACAAGGACATGAATCAAATATATTTTGAAAATTGTTCACATACACTTCTATTTGCGTTTTTGAGCATGTAGCCTTTGTCAGGGCCATTCGTGTTTTCCATCAGATCGGGGACGGTGTGAAGCCATTACAGAAGGATCACAAAGTGGGAAAAAAAAGTGCATTTATGGTAAATTCTGGCTTGCAAATTAGCAACACTAGCAATATTTGAAAGCTCAGTATTGTAGAAAGAATAATGACTAGAACATGATTTGGAGGAGATCCACACAGAGACAAGTCAAAAGGTAAAGTAGCTAGAGAAACATGGTTAACATACTCACACATACAGGTGTTCTCTCACGATTCATAATTTGCATGTTAAATCCCAAAAATCTCCAATGAAAAGAACCTAAAAAGTTGCATTTAACCCATCAATTTTCTACCAAACATAACTAAAGAAACTTTTTACTTAGGAAGCAAATATAATTCTTTCATAACCAATACCTTGCAGTTGCATTTTGGAAAATAAACATTAAAACATGATTGCCTGAAATTGTGTATAACCCCCAACCACTTTTCAGACATATATTTTCTATATGTTGCAAGATTGACTTACATCTTGGTTTAGATGGTAAGTGAAGTATGTCACTTTTAAGACTGCAGAAATGTTTTGATGACAAGTAGTGTCTGCCAGCATGAATTACACAAATAAGCAACTGCCAAGAGTGTAGTAGTTCAAAGTTATTCCCAAAGAAACTGAACGTAGATAGAAAGTTGGTTATTTCATAAACGAGTTTTGACTTTACCTTATATAAAACTGAAATTCAAAAAAGTTAGTAGTGGACTTAATTAAATATTAGGAGAAAAATGAGAATCAAGTTATGTCATTCTGGTACAAACTCTCAATGTTGAATGTGATGATGATATGTATTCATAATGTACCAATAAAGATTTGAATTTAAAAATTTTAAAAATCTTTTATATGGTTAAGATGTGCTGAAAAAACACTTGGAGTAAAAACAAATCAAATGGTGAAAAGGGTACTTTAAAAAGCAAAATATGTGAAAATTACTAAGTAATGGTAGTTTATAAATTTTTTTAAATCATCTTTATTGGTACATTAAATATACACATCATGATTGCACTCCATAATGGGGATTTGTACCAGTATAAGACACAACTTAATTCTCATTTTTTCCCATAGCCCCACCCACCCTACCACCCCCCCATATACATAAAATTTGTTTCCTTACTTTTTTGTTACAATCTCAACATTGTCCCCTTTCACCTTATTTTACATTGAG
>PVIR01032046.1:0-18967 GCA_004026965.1 Petromus typicus
AGACAGGGTCTCACTTTGGTTCAGGCTGGCCCTGAGCTCACTATGTGGCTCAGGCCAACCTCGAACTCACAGCACTCCTCCTGCCTCTGCCTCTTGAGTGGTGAGATTACAGGCGTGAGCCACCACGCCCGGCAACACCACGTATACTTTACGTTTTCAACAGCCTGTGCTTTTTAACTTATTTTTCTTATCTCTGTCCCTTTATCATATGGATATTTTTCTTGTTTTAATGCATTTCAAAGTTGAGGCATAAATACATTTTATCTTTTTTTGTTTTTGAGACAGGGTCGCACTTTTTGTAGTTCAGGCTGGCCATGAGCTCAGCCTCAAACTCAGAGCAATCCTCCTGCCTCTGTGTCCCGAGTGCTGGGATGACAGGTGTGAGCCACCACGCCCGGCACTGTGGTATGTGGTTCTGATTGGTGGTGGGCGTGAGTTTCCACACCTGGCATTGTTGTATTTGGTTACTGGCGATGGAACCTGGTCTCTTGCACTTGCAAGGCAGGCGCTGGAACCACTGAGCTAAATCCTCGGCCCAATTTTAATATCTTGAAATGCTTCAACATAAATATCATTAGACCAAGTTCAGTATTTTTGTGATTTCTTTCTTTTTCTTTTTTTAATTATCTTTATTGGTACATTAAATATACACATCATGATTGCACTCCATAATGGGGATTTGTACCAGTATAAGACACAACTTAATTCTCATTTTTTCCCATAGCCCCACCCACCCTACCACCCCCCCATATATATAAAATTTGTTTCCTTACTTTTTTGTTACAATCTCAACATGTGATTTCTTTTTTAAGATAAAATTTATGTACAGAGAAATGTATAAGTTCTAAATGTATCATTGAATGTGCTTTGACCATTGTGTACACCTACATAACCGAGACCTCTATAATGATTCACTACTGTAACCGCGGCAAGTGTCTGTCTCTTCCCAGGCAGTACTCACACATGCTTCAGAGGTATTACTATTCCAATACTACTTCCCCCTAGGTTAGGTTGCTGTCCTAGAATTTCATAGATGGCCTCATACATTGTTTGTGAGGCTTCCTTCCTGTAGCATCAGGTTGTAACGATCCAATTATATTGTCCTGTGGATCAATGGTTCATTGTTTCTTATTGTTGAACACTGTTCCATTGTATGGATGGACCAAAATTTGCTTACCCATTTTTAAATTGATGAACATCTGAGCTGTTCACTGGGTTGGAGGTGTTATGAGTAAGGCTGTGAGAGCATTCTTGCATACATATATTTTGTATATACATGTTTTCATATTTTGGGGGTAAATTCTTGGGAATAAAATTGCAGGTATGCCTGTAACATGATAGTTGAGTTTAGCTGGTGAAAGAGGGGTTTGTTTTTTTTTTAAACAAAAATCCGCCTCACTGGACTACATATAGTTCTTAATTGATATCTTGTTTTTAATTTCCACTTGCCACCATCCTAGGCCAGATGATTGTACCTCATCGCTAGGTTATGAAAGTTAGCAGGTTCTCTTGCTTCTTGTTGCTTTTCTATTTCAATCCTTCCAGCACAAGGCTCACAGCAAAAGCACTGTATTTTCACACTTTATTCCCTTGTTCCAAAGTCTCCAGTGCCTCGTGTGGTTTCAGGGCCCGCTAAAAATGTTTGTACCTGGCTTTGTGTTTTGTTCCTTCTTAGTATAAGCCCTCACATTTTTTGTGGTGTTGGGGATGGAACCCAGGGCTTCACGCACGCCAGGTAAGTGTTCCACCAACGAGTCATACCCGCAGCCCTAACATAAGTGCTCTGATCTCCTTACCGTACATTTCTGCCTTCGTGCTTTTGCTCATCCTGCTCCAGCGTAGAATATTCTTTCGTCTCCCTCAAACTTTAGGATTCTTAAGGTATGGCTCAAAATTCTACAACTAGTTTGTGAGCGCCTGGTGGGCAGCACCATGTCTAACCCTTCTTTTGCATTCCAATCGGTATTATCATTGTGCTATGGACAGAATCGATATTTAGGCAATGGATACTAACTTGGTTGCTTGGTACTATGATTACAAATGAATCTGCTTTTTAATGTCCAGATTTTACATCTGATGTTTGATTGGATACAGTCGTTTACAAAATACTCAGTTTGAAGTTATAATGATACAGCTTGAATCTTATAAAGTATGTGTAACTATGAGAAAAAATACTATGTGTTATAATTACATATGAGTAGAACTTTGATTATCTGATATGCCTAGAAAATGACTCACTATGATATGAGTACATTCTAAATAGTGGAAGACTTACTGACAACCCTTTTATTTTCATGCTTAATGGAGTGCTATAAAAATGTACTCCACGTTTTCTGTACCTGCCCCCTTAAATCGGTGGGCTGCACTGTAGCTGCAGGAGCACACAATGATGGTGTGAGACTTTGGGCTAAGAGACTTGGTTTATCCCTTCATTTGATGAATGCTGCCCCGTACTGCTGGATCATACTGGTTGTATATGCTCACCATGACATCATGATACCCTGAGGCAAACTTGGGCTGTAGTTTTGAGATACAAGTGGCTGCTTGATTCCTTGGAGGGCTGAGTTTCTGTCCTCAGTGGTTTTCATTTGAGCTCTCTTCTTCCCAGTTGTCAATGGATTTGCAGCTCTGTACCCCAAACACCATTTCAAATTGCTGTCGGTCATGGCTGCTCTAGTCTTTTTTTTTTTTTTGGACTGCTGGTTCCATCACAACTGTTTATAAATTCTGCTACTCTTTTCACTCTTAACTTTTCTTAGTTCTCATTTTTTTCTTTTTTCATTTTCCTGTCACTTTTGTATTTTGCATTTTATATAAAAATAACCTCCCTTTATAAGGCTTGGCAGACAATAAAAGCACTCCATTCTTTCCGCATGTTGAAGCTGTCGGTGTTGGATATCATCGTAGGTGCACTGCTACTTCTCTCCCCTGCTACATAGTCCCAGAAGGATATGGTCTTTTTTTATTGCTCACCTTTTTCTTTATTTCATATGCTACAATATTACAAGGATATCCTTTGTTCCACGGTACAGTGAGGTCTAGATTATAATGTGTCACTCATTTACCAATGGGTTGTACTTTAAAATGTCTTTTGGCATAAGAATGATTATTTAGTATCATAGTAGCACAAATGTTGAGAGGACCTTGTGTCGTTCTGATTATGACTTTATATCGTTTACTATTGGAGTAATGATAAAGATTGCTCTGTATATGTTCACTCTACTAATTTTCCTCATGGAGTATCCATCACTCGTCTCTTGATTAATAGGTGCCGAGGAACCCCGAGATACCAAATCCAGCTCTGGCACAAAGAGAGGAGCAAAAAAAGATTGATGGAGCAGAACCTCTTACACTAGAAGAGACTGAAGAAAAGGAAAAACTTCTCACACAAGTAAACTATTTTAAATGGCTGAAATACTTCTAGTCAACCAATAAGAAAAGAAAAAAAATGTAGATAAAACTTTAAAAAATTATATTAGCCAAGTATCCTGATTTAACACTCCAGTAAAACTCTAGACAAATATTTGAACCTCATATCCCTATTTTTAATAATCCTTTTTACAGGAAATACTTCTTGGAAAATCCATGTATGAAAATATGTGTATTATTAGAAATAAACCATACTTTTTACCAGTTATAGTAAGATCAGTGAACTTGCAGTTGAATCCTGATAGGCAGTAATTGCTAATATGATTTCCAAACCTTAATTTCTTTTGTTGATGGAAGTGAATTATCCCCTCAAATTACACTCTCTCCTTTATGGAACAATGTCATAATTAAAAATTTTATTTCATCTTGTCTTAGAACTTTAATACAATAAGAATCGCTAAATGTTTTAAGGTTATCATCATATGATTAAAAGCCAACAATTAAATAGGAAAGATTTCTTTAAATAAAATATTAATGCTTTCAAGTCATTACTTTAGTGAGCTTCATATCATATTCCTAAATAAACTTTAGAAGATAAAATAGATTGAGCATAAAAGTTCTGAAAAATAATACAAATGTATACTCTGTGACACTACCTTAGTCTAGGATGTTGCTATCAAAATTTATTTATTCAGGTTTGTTTTTGTTTGCTTAGAGGCAAAATCTCTCTTGTAGTTCAGACTGGTCTTGAACTCACTCCGTAGCCCAGGGTACCTCCACTTTGGAGCAGTCATCTTGCTCAGCCTCTAAGTGCTGGGATTACAGCTATGTGCTACCATGCCCAGCTCTCAACATTTTACAAACAATATATAAGGCACAGTAGTAGAAAAATTTTCACATTAATCATTGAAAGAGTTTTTGAGTGTTTTTAGCACAAAAGTGGATAAATGTTCAAGTTGATGGATATGCCAGTTACTCATTGCATATCATATGAAACTGTCAAAATATCACAGTGTACCCTGTGACTGTACAGTTATATGCCAGCTCAGTAGATTTTGTACTCGTATGTTATTTTATATACATCTTTTACTTGGGATAACATGTAATTTTAGAAGATGAAATTTTATGAAGTTGCAATTAGAAGTTTTTGAGCCAAACACCTGGAAATCACAAAGTTTAGCTTGAAAATATAGATGTAGTTGGTAGAGTTTTAGGACTTGCTATAGACTAAAATACAACATATAGTTTTGTTTTATTTCAAAAATTTATGTTCTAAGCACATAAGACTGTTAGAGCCCTCAAATGGTACATGTCTTGCAATATGCTATATGGATGTGCGGTACAATGTCAATACTCAGTCTCAATTGAGACAGTTCTTTAATTTGTAATTAGAAGTCTAATCAATGTTTTTGCCCCTCATAGTTTGCTTTAAATTGTCTTTCTCTGATGCTGAAAATTGAGCAATCTTTATCAGCTAAACCCAAGGTTACAAAATTGCAGTGTCTAGGGTCTCACACTAGTAATTATGGTTAGAGACATAAGGGACAGAAAGCGTACTCTTGGTGTTGGACTTCTGAGGTAGGCTAATTATGCCAAAAAGAATCTGAAACACTGGCTAATTGTTCTGTATTTTAGGAAAGTGCTTCAGTGGACCAATAGTATTCTGTTGATTGAAATTCAATTTATGTATACAATCTTGATAAAAAAAATTCTGCACTGGAGTTTGGAATGCTTCAAAGTGCTGCAGTTTTTCTTACGATTTAAAGTGTCCACATTTCTCTCTTAATTTGCTGGAGGACACATCTGTGAAAAAAAATCATCGAAGTATCAGGATTTTAGCATTTATATTAGCATTTTATTTTAATATGTTTTTATTTCAGTGTAGTAGACATCTATAAAATATGGAAAGGACTGTCCTTTTTGAAAATAGAAAAGTGTTTATTTCTATAACAATTTATTCAACTTTTAAAAAATTCAAATCTTTATTGGTACATTATGAATAATATATCATATCATCATCACATTTAACATTGAGAGTTTGTACCAGAATATGACACGACTTGATTCTCATTGTTTCCCCTTCTTCCACCCGCCCTGCAACCCCCACCCCCTATATACATAAGCTTTGTTTCCTTTTTTTTATTACTATCACATTCTTTTTTTTTAGGTTTTTTGAGACAGGGTCTTGCTTTGTGGTTCAGGCTGGCCCTCAGCTCAGCCTCAAACTCACATCTCAATCCTCCTGCCTCTGCCTCCCGAGTGCTGGGATTACAGGCGTGAGCCACCACGCCCGGCACTGTAGTATGTGGTACTGGTTGCTGCTGGGTGTGGGTCTCCACACCCAGTATTGTTATGTGGTTACCGGGGAATCGAACCCGGGTCCTTGCACTTGCAAGACAGGCGCCGGAACCACTGAGCTAACTCCCCGGCCCTACTATCACATTCTTTTTCCCCTTGTTATTTACCCCTACACCCTCTTACCTTTTAAATATTTTTTATTTCACAATATCAACTATATATACTATTCATTGTAATATTGAAAAGTGAGTTTATATGAAAGACCGCTTATCTTTTAGTAGGACAAAAAATAGATAATTGATTTAACTTCTACTGATGATATGTAATTTTTGTCTACAGGGTTTCACAAACTGGACTAAACGAGATTTTAACCAGTTTATTAAAGCTAATGAGAAGTATGGAAGAGATGACATTGATAACATCGCTAGAGAGGTAGAGGGAAAATCCCCTGAGGAGGTCATGGAATATTCAGGTTTGTATGTAGTTTCAAACACAATGTTTTATTTTAACCATATGCACCTCTATCATCAGTTCAGTAGTATCTTGATCTTTAAAAATGTTTTTTAGAGGTACTGACCTTGAAATCCAGTTGCTTCATGCATGCCAGTAAGTGCTATACCACTGAGCTACATCCCCAGCCCTCTTTTAAACTTTCGTGAATAAAATATAGGCGACAATATAAAATGTAATTGTTTTTCTAAAATAAGGTCACAGGAGGTATAACAAATTACTGATGCTGTCTTTTTAAAAAATTGGTTTTATTGGCACATTTTATATATACATTATGATCACATTCCACATTGAGAACTGGTACCAGTACATGACACATCTTGACACTCATTTTTCCCCATTCCCCTGCCCTCACTACAACCCCCGCCTCCATATACACAAGCTTTGTTTCCTTTTTTAACTATCAAATTTTTCTTTCCCTGCTTTACCTTCCCCTACATGCCCTTACCCTTTTCTTTTGCATGTTTACTCCCCATTTCACATTACCTATCACACATTTTGGCTTCATTTACACCTACTGATGCTGTCTTTAGTAGTTAACCAATAAAGCCAAGTAAAGCTGTGATGAAACAAAGGAAATCGTTAGATGAGCGTTTGGCAGAATTAGCTTTTAACTTTTCCACTTCTGGAATTTAGTCCTCTACTGGTCTAGGCCTGAGACTTGAATTTCAGTGGATTGCAGTAGTCTTTCTCTGTCATCCTTGAAGGAGAGACTTCCTGTTAGACCCATTTAGAGGAACACTCTTAGGGTTCCAGTATAATCTGTCCAGGCTATATGGGCCCCATTAACCTGAGGCAAGATGGAACGGTCCTGAAAAGACTGCTTGAAAAAGCACTCTGTCTGTTGGTCTTTGAATCAGCTCTGTTTTACTCTGTTGTGTCCTTGGCCTTCACTAGTCTCAGTGTAGTTGCTGAAGTATTTGGTATTCATAGTAATTCCCATGTCACAGCACATCCAATGTGAGACTCATGAAAAGGGACCTTAATGAAGATAAGGTGATGTATCTGTTTTCTATATATAGAATATAGGACATTTCTACCTTCTATATAGGTGGAGCCTTCAGATTTATTCTGGAAATAAGCTATTTAGAATAAAGACCATTTTCCTCCATAGAAATAATGTTAAAACATAGATGTAAGTTTCCTTGCTAGTTGCCCAAAGGCTGTTTAACCTAAGTACTAAAATTTTATGACTTTTCAGTAGAAGAAAGAAAGAATATTGTATACCAATAAACAAACCAAAGATTAATTCTTGCTAGTTTTTAGGTTATATAGAGTACAAGTGCTTGAAAAAGCCATAATTCATTGAAGAAGGCTGTTTTTCCTCCTAGAAATGTACAGTGGTCTTCTGGTGGTTACTGAGGACTTTAGAGGTGGGTTATATTGAGTTTTTTATTTCACAGACTAAAACATCAAGTTTATAAACTTCTTATTCATTGATAACAGCCTGACTCCTATTTCTTTTTGGGCTTAGCACATACAGTGGGCCCTTGACATACTAACTTAATTCATTCATGAGGGCTGATTGTAACTCAAGTTAGTCAATTAAAGGCCCAGGCTCCTCTCCAGCCTTCAGAGACTCCGGTGCACAGGCAGATCTCAGTGTCCCTAGAGGGACACTGGCCCAGGATGTCTCGGTTAACCTTTCACAGGAAAGGATGTTGTAATGTTCCTTCCAGATTCCTTTAAGGGTTAAACCTGTATCTTAGACCAACTAGACCTTAGACCACAACTGTGTCTTAGACCACAAATGGCTGACATTCGGATCATAAATCAAGACTTTGTTCATAAGTTAAAACTGAAATTCTGCTCGTGACCCAAGTTGTTCATATGTCAGGCCTGTCATAATTCGAGGACCCACTGTCAGTTGAAATCGTTTGGGAGAACAATAGATGGGAAAGAGAATTTTATCAGTGAGGGTTGAATGAAAACAGTGTAAAAGGACACGTACAGTGAGGAATTCTGAAGACTTTTCTTTAGACTATAGATACCATCCGTGTGCATAGAGTTGCAAGAAAAGAGCGATGTAAAAAAAAAATGATAAGATTGAGTCATTCAGACTCAAATCGATGTACCTTGAGGACATCTAAATAAGTGAAATAAATAGGTAACAGATATGTAAATATCGTGTCTTTTCTCTGGTATGAGAAAGTAAAGATGTAAGTGAGTTCTAGTATATATAATTGATAATCATGAGATAGAAAATATTTAAAAGGAAAGAGGGTGTAGGGGTAAATAGCGAGGGGAAAAACAATGGGATAGTAATAAAAAAAGGAAATAAAACTTATGTATATAGCGGGTGGGGGGTTGCAGGGTGAGTGGGGGAAGGGGAAAAATGAGAATCAAGTCATGTCATATTCTGGTACAAAGCTCTTAATGTTGAATGCAATGATGATGTGCATTCATAATGTACCAAGAAATATTTGAATTAAAATGAAAAAAAAATGTCACAGATTGGGAGTGTGTCTCAGTGGGAGAGCACTTGCTGATATGCATGAGGTCTTTGATTCCATTTACAGCACTGCAAAAACAGAAGAATAATAAAAAGAGATGTCAGATGCTCCCTCAAATTTGACACTAGGTCAGGTGGCATGATTTCCTCAGGACTACTGAATTTCTGCCCACCAGGATGGATATTTGGAATGGGCTTATGTAGCTGGCTGCAGTATAGGAGACATGTGTACAGTTGGATGTTTGTGAATATACAGCATTTTATACACAGCAGACATCTAATTACGTGCTGAATGAATGCATGAATAAATGAATACAGGTGCTTATAAAAATCAGAAAGTGTAATGTACCTTTCTTGATGGGCTCTAAAAATGAAGAAGTTGAGAATGTAATATATGTCATAAGAAGACCTTTTACTGAAGTCACAGGGGGGACATTAATGCAGCAGATTATTTGGCTCATCTGTGAAATTTGGTGGGGTGACTGGGTAATTTGAATATTCTCCTCTCTAAATCAGTTAAAATCCCAGTGGGATCTAAAGAAGCTATAGGTCACTGGAAACACTGTACGATTGGTGAGTGATTTCAGAAGCAAGTAATAGTTTTGGTGGAAATTGCTTCTTTGGAAGAAAAATTTGACCCGTTGATAATGATTTCATTTTCATTGATGCTTGTTAAGTGGCTATGTTAATGTGTATATACTTACCTGTTCTGTTTCACTTTATATATTTGGTTCCTTCTCTGTTGTATTTGAGTAAAAAGCTTAGGTTAAATCAATATCTGTATTATAATTTGAAAAGCTAGTCATTCAGTATGAGCAATTAAAGATTCTATATATCATGAGAGGAAAATTGCTAACTTAAAAGCTTGATGAGCTTTTATTTTTAAAAGAAATGTTAGGAGTATTTAATAACTGAGATACATATATATTATATATATTATATATATTATGAATCCTAATTTTAAAAAGTGTAAGTACACTGTATTCTTCCCATTCTTTATTGTGTAATTTCTTGGATTTATCTGCTTAAATGATAGCAATTTAAAATAATAACTGTCTTTCAGCTGTGTTTTGGGAACGCTGCAATGAATTACAGGACATTGAGAAAATTATGGCCCAAATTGAACGTGGAGAGGCAAGAATTCAACGAAGGATCAGTATCAAGAAAGCCCTGGATGCCAAAGTATTATATTATATGTGCCAGATTCTTAATAGATAATTTTATTCAACTCAGTGATTGGCTTTGACTTACTGCGCATCCGATTAAAAGCACTATGTTGTTTATATACGCAGATTGCAAGATACAAGGCTCCATTTCATCAGTTACGTATTCAGTACGGAACCAGCAAA
Source organism: Petromus typicus (assembly GCA_004026965.1). Lineage (NCBI taxonomy): Eukaryota > Metazoa > Chordata > Mammalia > Rodentia > Petromuridae > Petromus > Petromus typicus. The sequence goes on from PVIR01032046.1 coordinate 9,979, forward strand.
GGAAAGAATTATACGGAGGAAGAAGATAGATTCTTGATTTGTATGTTACACAAAATGGGCTTTGATAGAGAAAATGTGTATGAAGAATTAAGGCAGTGTGTACGGAATGCTCCCCAGTTTAGATTTGACTGGTTTATCAAGTCTAGAACTGCTATGGTATGTATTCCTTTTGTTATTATTTTCATTTTGAAAAGTTTTGGACATCATGTATCTCTCACCTGGACTGTCCTCTTGTTAGAATTTTGTCACTTCAGTCTTTCTTCTTCTCTCCCTCCCTCCCCCTTCTTTCTCTGTATATATACATACCTATACACACAACACACAGAATCTACATATACATCACAGTTACTATTTTATACTCCAAAATATGGAAAGATACATCCCACATTTAAAAATATGTATCTGCATTTAAATACATATCTTTATTTAATATGTATAAATGTTTATATTTCTGAAGCATTTTAAAATAAGTTGCTAACAACATCATTGTTCACCTCTTAACTACTTCAGCATGTCTCCTGAAGATAAGTACATATTCCTTTGGTCTCACCTGAGAATGTTCACATTGATTTAGTAGTGTCGTGTAGTATAAAGTCCATGAACAGATTATGCTATTTGTCACCAACGTGTGTTTTATAGCTGTTTTTTGAATCGATCTGGAAAGGGTCATGTATTACATTTGGTTATTGAGTATGTTTTGTCTTGGCTAAGTCCACTACTTCTTGTTTTCTTTTTTTTTTTGAGACAGGGTCTCGCTTTGTGGTTCAGGCTGGCCCTGAGCTCAGCCTCCAACTCACATCACAGCAATCCTCCTGCCTTTGCCTCCCGAGTGCTGGGATGACAGGCGTGAGCCACCACGCCCGGCACTGTGGTATGTGGTACTGGTTGCTGCTGGGCGTGAGTCTCCACACCCAGTATTGCATGTGGATACTGAGGAATTGAACCCGGGTCCTTGCGCTTGCAAGACAGGCGCCGGAACCACTGAGCTAAATCCCTGGCCCTTACTTTTTGTTTTCTAACAAATGTCCAGACTAATTGTCTGATAGAATGTCCACCACTGTACTTCATCATTTGCTCATTCTTAGATTTAGGCTCAATGTCTCTGATAAGAATACTACAGAAGTAATTCTTTGGGCTTTATTATTGTGTTATGTCTTGAGTATTATGTCGGGTTATCACACAAACGATGATGCTATATGTATGGCCATTTTGTTAATATTTGGATCGTAAGAATGTGCCACTTTAAAGGCATATTTTCCTCTTTGAACTAACTGATAGTTGAGACATTGTGAATGATTTAAGGATTTATTTTAATGAGAAAGATTTGTTGCCTAAATTGAGTTTTTTGTAAGAATATTATGAAACAGAATATTAAGTAAAGGAATACTTTAGCTTTTGCAGTTTCCTACATTACTTTCTAATAGAAATTTCTGTTAAACTGAAATACATGCAACAAATCTTCAGTATCGGCAGTGTCAGTCTTTTGTCAGCCAAGGTTATTAAGGCAAACATAGATTTACATGTCCCGAAAATTAAAAGCAACCAAAACAAATAATCCAAGCAATTATTTTATAATTAATCATAAAATAGCATACATTTTCCAGTTACTATTTATCATGAATATTTTCTTGTCTAAAAATTCATTAGATTATGAAACAATGCTTTATATTTTTGACTCATTTTATATTTTCAGTCCAAGTTGAATAAAAAGAAAAATGAGCTGCTTCACTGAGGACGTTAATTTTGACATAGACTTTGGAGGATCAGATATGAAAACTTTTAACCCAGATTCAGAATATCTGGATTATATCATTAGAATTTGCCCACCAAATTTATGGAAGAAGCATCAGGAGAGGTAGCGAGAACTTTAGACTAAGCCAGGATCCACAAGGAACTGGAACAGCTGGATGAGTAGTTCAGGTGAATCTAGCAACATGACACTTACCAGGGCTCAATGTAAAGTGCTGGACTTGTACAAATGAATATGAAGAGATACGTGTGGTAGCAAACACAATAGGGAGAACTGAGAAAAATTCTTAACAAATGATAGTTAATCTGTAGTGTGAGGACTGAGGGCAGATGAAAAGAAGGGTTGTTTGACAAAGTTCTTTGGATCACTGAAGTGGGTTATTGAAGAACAATGTAGAATAGCTTTTTCCTTAGCCTAACAAAATAAAATCTTATTTAGACTGTCTGGAGACAATGGCATTGAATTCTGTGGCCTTTTAAAGTGCCATCAAGTTCGATGCATCTGTGACTAGATTTAGCTCTTTTCATAGCCACACATTTAAGATTTGTGGGCAGTCCCAGTTTTGTATGTTATAGTGACATAATGTAGGGCAGCACGAACAGCTTGTAAAAGTCAAATACCTGACTACATTTTTCAGTGAATCGCGTTTTAAAACATGCGTGCTTTTTTCTGTAATGGATCACTTACTGAATTCTGGATTTTATTTCAGTGATACTTTAGTAACTTTTTAAACGGTTGAGTGTTTGGCCCAGGGATATAGCTCAGTGGTTCCGGCGCCTGTCTTGCAATCGCAAGGGCCCGGGGTTCGATTCTCGGCAGCCACATACCATACTGGGTGTGGAGACTCACACTCAGCAGCAATCAGTACCACATCCCACAGTGCCGGGCGTGGTGGCTCACGCCTGTCATCCCAGCACTCGGGAGGCAGAGGCAGGAGGATTGCTGTGATGTGAGTTGGAGGCTGAGTGCAGGGCCAGCCTGAACTGCAAAAAGCGAGACCCTGTCTCAAAAAACCTAAAACAAAAACAAACAAACAAACAAACGGTTGAGTGTTTAATGCTGATTTCAGGAGTCATTAAACTAAAGCAGTAGAATGAGGGTCAAAATGTAAAGAAAGTCTTATGCTAGTTGTAATATGAACATGAATGTAGAGCCACATAACCTTATTTTGTGTTTCAAGGAAAAAGAACCTGTATACTGTTAACAGCCACTAGATGTCTCTGAACTCCCTTGTAAAGATTTTTTCCTCCATCTTTTTACAGACCATTCTTTCTTTAGCTAGAGATTTAAACCTCTAGTGTGTATTTTCTAAAAAGCAGATTAACTATATGGGAGATCACAAAATGGAATCTTTATTTTGTCTCTAACAAAGGAGACATCATATCTTTAATTTCTCTCTAGAATGTGAAATTTCTAATTTCTAAAGAATCTTCAAAAATACATATATTTATATTTGAATATGTTAATGAAAAGATTTTCTAAATTTTTTGTCATTACATTTTGATTTACCTTATAGCTAATGGATATTCCTGGGTTATACATTTGGAAAATAGTCACACATTTGTATCATCAATTTGAAATATATCCCGATAATATGTATAATTAGAGAATTATACAAATAGATTATTAGTATTCCTAGATGATTTTTTCTCCTTCATTTTAAAATTAACTGTTCCCATCCTCAAGATCAGATTCACCATCTAGGAAGAGACAGTGCTCCCTTGAAAGAAGCAGCTGTGACTTCTGAATAAAAACAGTTTGTTTCTGAGTCTGGCTTTGCTGAAAAAAATATTGCATCTCAGAAATATAGAGATTGTAATTTGATTCATATCATGAATGGCACTATTTAAATTAAAGTCTTCTTAATGATTGAACTCAGCTTACTAAAAATGTTCTCTTTAAAAAATGTAATATTGTTTAAAAAGTGGCTATTTTCCTGTGCACAGTCATCAATAAATAATGTGTGACTCCTTACTAGTTATATTTTACGCAAAGATCTTCAAGTACTGAATTCATGGATTCTGAATTAGCAGTCATAAAGTGCTTAAAGGCACAAACCTCCACTTCCAAGTGTGCCTCACTTTGAAAGCCTTCAGCTAAAGGTTGAAGATGTCTTTGAGCTGCTTCTCCATTTAAAAATGCTGGCTATACAAAAGAGAAAATGAGTTTTAGTCCCATTTCTCTGTGCTAGAAGGATTGCATTTTTCCTTCCCTGAGAACTTGTGTGGTCCTTAAGTAACTAATCAGTCTCTATTGAGCTAGGTAAACAAGTGAGAAGGCCATGTAGACCCAAATTTTTAAGCTTGAAGCTCTACTATTTTCTTTATAAGAAAAATATCTTAGAACAGGGTCTTGTTTTTTAGGATATTCAAAATGTATCAGATATTAAAATACCTTTATCAAATGACGATAAGGACACCAGGCGTGGTGGCTCATGCCTGTAATCCCAGCACTCCACAAGGTGAGGTAGGAGGATCACTGCTAGTTTGAGGAGTAGCCTTGGCTACCTAGTGAATTCAGTGTCAGCCTGACTGCATAGTGCGACCCAGTCTCAAAAAACAAAAATCAAACCAAATCAAATAAACAAAAAAACTCAAATGGCCATAAAGAGAAAAGATAATAATTTTGCATAATGCTTACCAATTCCCTTAACAATATTAGCTCCCTAATTTTCTTGCCATTTGTTTTAGAGAATGGATGTGAAGGTACTATGCCTCGGAGATTTGAGAATTTGAGAGAATCAAAGATGTAACACATTTGTCTCTTAACTGCATAAGGTGTATGGACAAAATTCAGCTAGTCATTATTTGGACTTTGTAGATTTTTCTAAGTATTTAAAGGAGAAAAAGCAAAATTTGATTCCCTGAAATAAAGAACATTTCTTTGTATTTGTTGCATCTTTTTTTTTTTTTAAATTTTTTTTTTTAGGTTTTTTGAGACAGGGTCTCGCTTTGTGGTTCAGGCTGGCCCTGAGCTCAGCCTGCAACTCACATCACAGCAATCCTCCTGCCTCTGCCTCCCGAGTGCTGGGATGACAGGCGTGAGCCACCACACCCGGCACTGTGGTATGTGGTACTGGTTGCTGCTGAATGTGGGTCTCCACACCCAGTATTGTTATGTGGTTACCGGGGAATCGAACCTGGGTCCTTGCGCTTGCAAGACAGGCGCCGGAACCACTGAGCTAACTCCCCGGCCCCTTTGTTGCATCTTTTAAAGATTATTTTGACTTTCTTTCTTTTTATTTTTTCTTAAGACAGGGTCTCGCTTTGTAGTTCAGGCTGGTCCTGAGCCCACTGTGTAGCCCAGACAAGCCTAGAACTCACAGCAATCCTCCTGCCTCTGCCTCCCGAGTGCTGGGATTACAGGCGTGAGCCTCCACGCCCGGCACTGTGGTATGTGGTTCTGATTGCTGATGGGCATGAGTCACTATGCCCAGCATTGTTGTATCTGGTTATCCGGGATTGAACCCAGGCCCTTGCTCTTGCAAGGAAGGTGCAGGAACCACTAGGCTAAATCCCCAGTCTGATGATTTTGACTCTTAATTTTAGTAAAAAAAAAGTGTATCTTTACACCTGTTGGGAGGTTTTTATTTTACAGCTGGCTCAAGACGCTGTGTGCACCTTTCCTGTAGCTTTGTATGTTGGAGCTGAAGCCAAGTAACTAGCCATTACAATTGCATTGCTTTTTGTAGTATTTTAAGTGTATTTTTCTGATAGTATCTCAGAGAGAAAATCGTATACTGTTGAATGCAGTGTAATAAAAATTTCATGTTATTACTTTTTGTTTTCAAATCACAAGTTTATTATTACTGAAAGTGTTCTTTATTTAAAAGTAAGAAAATGACATTCCTCATTAGAACTGTAGGAAAAAAAATTCATTTTAAGAAAATATTGCTATAGCTTTTTATTAACTTGCTTCCGGTTTTATAGTTTTGTTGCAGCAGCTAGTAAATGTTAATTAGGTTATTAGCTCAACACAGTGTGTTTTATAAATTCTCTGTCCAGTCAGGAAAAGATTTTCTTTATGGATAATTTAGAAAAAGAAACTGAAAGTAGAAAATTTACTTCATTTAATAGTCACAGTAACAGTTTTCTTTGTTGCTTATGAAGCCTCATCTGGAAGATTTCACAAAGAAAACTTGCAATTTGTGATTTTATATGTTAGTACTTAATTGTATATTAACAGCTAATATTGATATTTTAGATCACTACATTCTTAATGAAGTATGAGAAATATGAATGATAGTTGGTAAAATTGGTAAACTGTAAAGTATATTGATGGGTTCTTATTCACAACAGAATTAAAATGTTCAAAACCAAATATATTTGTGCTCATGGGGGTCTGTTACTCCTTATGTACTTTAAAGACTAAAATCTCCTTTTCTGTCTTAATTTTGAAAAGGTCTTATCACAGAGGGAACTGCAGAGGAGGTAGTGTTTAACTTTGCCTTGCAGCAAAGGAATCAGAGGAATAGCTTCACAAAAGAGGTCCTTCTTGGAAGCAAGTCTCGAAAAACTAGGAATTGGCCATGAGAGTACATTCTAGGTTGTGAAAACTGGATATGCAAAGGGATAAGTCAGCCCAGCATGTTCAGAGACTACAAGTAGGTTGATTTGGTACTGTGTGAATAGGAAAGTATTGGGAGATGAGGCGGGAAAGCTAACAGGTGGCCAAAGAATAAGGGGCGGTGTTTGCAGCACTGAAGACCTCGGTGTATTCCGTTAGTCTACAGGTAGTGTGGAGGAGGCCTTCAAGGGATTGATTTACCAGGCCAGTGATATGATCAGTTTATATTTGAAAAATCACTGTTTTGGTCCAAGAGGGTAAATGTCTGTCTTATCTACCAACTAGTTATATTTCTATTTTCTCATTATTCATCAGTTTTTTCTGCCTTTTGTCCCAGAGTCATTTTTTCCTACTTGCTCTTTTTTTTGTACTGGAGATTGAACCTTTGTGCCTCGCACATGCTGGGCAAATGTTCTGTCACTGAGTAACACCACCAGTCCTCCTACTGGTCTCGTCATCATTTAGTGCAGTTGTTACATTTTCGGAAACCAGCAGCGTAGGACTTTCCCTAGAGTAGGCATTCAGGGAGAACACGAGCACGGAACGTTTACACTTCAGCGCGCTCCTATTGCGTAGACTCCTCCTCTCAGACCTGATTTGATGGGATGTGAGGAAATGCACCAGTGGGGTGAAGTCCGTTTCATTCCTTTTCGTCCACCTTTTCCTAGTGATAAATGCTGACTGTCATCCCTGCAGGATTTGTTTATTCATGAGCTTGAATAGACACTTGTAAATTTCATATGTTTTATTATGTAGCTCTAGTGTTTCAGGGCCCTGAACTGTTCTGACAATCAGAGATGCAATGAATACACTCACACTAAATGATACTAATAAAATGCTGTTATAGGTACTTAAGCATTATCTTGTGAGTAGATGACATAATATTTTATAACTACAGTGCTGAAAAGTGGCAGCAGTTATGTAAAAGCATTACAACATTTGATACTTGTGTGAAAAATGAAGGCCATATTTATTTGAATATTAATTCTTAATTAACACCCAGGACCCTGGGCCATGAAATTGGAGTATAGACTGTCATTGCTGTTAATATTATAGAGGTTCAGAATGACTCAGAATCTCGGCAATATTTCAAATCACAGGATGTATATAGATGAAGGTATCTACGTAAAAAAATATTTTCTGGAGGTGATGTATGGGAAGTGTATAAATGAAAATATGCCCATTTTATTTTACTAAGAATTGTGCAAGAAAAGCCTCACCATATAGATTATGACCTACAAATTGAGAGGCACATGTGCGGAGTGCGTTCTGTTCTTGTCCTTGCTCATTCAGATAACTTTTGACTTTCAGCTGTAACAGGCACAGACCTTCTGTCATTCAGACTTAGGTAGGCTTAGTGTCTAGGATTTTAGTATATAGGAAATGTAATGTGAAGCTTCTTTAATCTCTTTCAGTAAGTCTCTTCAAGTCAAATGGTGCTTTCTGTGCATTTTGAATTAATGCTTTGAAGCTAGTACTGGGGCAAAAGGTACATGAACTTGGTGCCTGGGGTGATCTGTTTTTGCCGCACACTAAGGGGCAGCACACCTCGCTGCAGATGCCACATCCTTAAAGGTACAGCCACACATCCTAGTGTTCAAAAGTTGAAAATGGAGAAGTTCACACTGAGTAGACTCCCAAGCACAAAAAAAAGTACGGAAAACCAAAGCAGTACATTTTCTGTTGTATATAATTTGAAAATCTATGGTCTAAAATGGAGCTTCGCAAATGGTAGTTCACTACATATTTTGTATGGCTTGTGAGCAAAGATGATTTTTATATTTTTAGGTGGTTAGAAAAAATTAAGAGAAATGTTTGTAATGAGTGATATTTATGCAAAACTCCAAAGTTAGAGTCTGTAAGGTTTTCTTTGAACATGGATCCACACTTATTTATGTATTATCAGTGGCTTCTTGTGCTAGAATGATAGCTGTGACAGGTTTTGTCATCTGCAAAGCCAAAAATATTCATCATTGTGCTTTCTATGGAAAAAATGCACTGACCTCTGGTTTAAAAGAATGTGTAACAAAAATGAAAAGAAAGAAAGACTGAAAACAAGAGTAGTGTGTGTAAGTGTTATATACACCTTTAAGATATGTGTTAAAAGATGGGAAAAGGAGACTATTTAGTTTAAAAGGGAATGTTTGTTGGTCCAGGTGTGATTATAGTGGAGGCATAAAAGCTGCCTTGAAGTATTTGAAGGATTGTCACACAGAAGTGAAGTTTACCTTGTTCTCTGTGACTGTAAAGGTTAGGTACAGAGCCATGTGTTGGAAGTATAAGTTAGCAAACTGTAGTTTTACGTGAGAAAACATTCTTAGCTTGTCCAGAGGTAGAATAGCTAGCCTTTGGGGTTATTGAGGACTCTCTTCTTGGAGGAACTCAGACTGGCACACTGTGTGACTCAACAGCAAGGACCTAGTAGGAGAGGTTGAAGTGTCACTGTCGCGTCCGTCTCGACCAGCAAGAAAGATGCGACCCGGAACTCTTCTTCAAGCGGTTTATTCAGGAACCCTTTACAGCATAATGGAGAGTCTCTCTTTCCCCAGCCCGCGCAACGCCTTATATGCATCTCTTCCGCCAATCAGGGGATCAGGTGTAGTGGCCTACCATTGGTCCGCGCAGCAACCAAACTATGCTTGAGTCAGCCTAGTACCCCGCAAGGAGTCATGT